>GL501435.1:121084-153925 GCA_000149185.1 Mayetiola destructor
TCACGAAAATACTGAGACCGGCGTATACAAACCTCAAATTGCCATCTTTAGGCAATGCATTAATCAATTGTTCATCGACAAAATCTCTGGGCATCGTATCCAAACTAATATGTTTGACAGCGCACACATGAATCACCAAAAATTTTGTCAACAAATGGAATATTTGCGGCATGCAAACAATTAAATTGGAATGAAAATATTTTCGTTGATCTGTTGTGAGTGTATCGCGTGTATCAATTGATTCTTCCGATGTGGCCCGTAATAATGTAATTCCCAGCAAAAAATTACGTTGCAACAATTCCATAATATGACACAGATACAATGAATGCTCATCCGGATATTGACGTTTTCCGATCAATGCAATTAATTGTGCTAATTTTTCACGATGAAATCGCACCGAATCCAACATTTGTAATGTTGAATAGGTTTTCCATAAATTGTCACGTAATTGATTTCGATCTAATTCGCTGAGTCGTTTCCATTTTTTGCGTATGGCCACTTCAATGGTGGACACATTAAAAAACCAAACAAATTGATTTGCCAATTTTGGATCACTATTGTCATAAAAATTATTTAAAGCGTGTAAACATTGTGGCCACGAATTGGAATCCTGTTGAAAAGCGCACAATTGCTTTTCAATTTCATGTTTTCGTATGTTGTCGGTGTGCGGTGAATCGAGCTCATTCAGCAAACCAGTTACGGCCGACAATGGAAACGACGTAACCTAAAACAGCCGATGCAAAGTGAAAGATGACAACAAAAAAAAAAAAATAAGAAACAAACACACAAAATATCATTTAAGGGAATCACCCAAATGACCGTCAATATTTGTCATAACCAACATGAATACGAATGACTCATCGTCGTGATTTTATTTTATTTGTTGTCGATATGAATGCATCGGTGAATTTTGCATTCAATAACAATAAGATCACAAATTCCAATTGGACCTTGATTTCATTGAATTGAGTCGTGTCACATGAAACACAGAATTGAGAACATAATGGGATATTTTTTTTGTGTTCGGACATGACGAATTTTTGATTTTACAAAATGTGTGTAATAATCTCATCGAAATAGCAATTCTTTTTTCTACCACAAAATGGGACAACACTCACCATTATTGGATCTCGTCATACAGCTATGCAGCAGGGGAACAAATAAGAAAAAATTCACTTTTTGTAGACATGAACGCTACAATGAAATGCGTTAAATGATTCAATGATTACCGATGAGAGTTATGTTCGATTATGCGAGAAAACAAACTTCAATTCGATTTCATACAATGAAAGCACTCAAATGAATTATATGTACGCGATTATATGCATGTATGAAAAAAAAAATAGAATAAAAAATAAAATTGAACTACGGAATTGACATACATATGTTGCGATAATTTAGTTTTATGATGTGCGATTGTAGTGGCGCATGTACTGTAGTGTGTGAACCATCCATGTCCATAGTATGGCTGTAATGCATTTCATTGTATGCGTTATGTTGTCATTTATCAAAAACTTCAAAACTTAGGCGGTTTACCATTGAAATGGGTGCGTTTAATGGCGATTCACGTTCATATTTGAATCATTTTACAAAAACCATGATTCCAATTGGGACAGATCTCAATAAGCTACTTATTATTATTTCGCTTAGGTCATTTGGCCGTTGGTGCAGTGGAATTTGTTGCAGTGTTGCCATCAAATCGATAATCGTCATTTTCGTATGCGTGATCCCATTTAAAAGCAAATTTTGATTGTTGAGATGATATTCACAGTCATTTGCATGCACATGTGCGTCTGTTTTAACGAATAGGCCCTCACAAATACACTTGCGCATGGCATAACTAAGAATAAGAAATTCTGTTGATGACATTTCAATTAATGCACGAGTCTAATAAGAGACAAACAAACCACCACAATCACACATTCAACTGTCAAAATCGGTATTTGTTTATACGGGTGTTTACATGCAGCCACTGTCAATTGGTTTGTCATCAATATAATTGATGAACACGGTTGGACACTTTGCCAGAAATAATCGAGAAAACAAAAACAGAGTCAAAATTCCAATCGTTGGATCGGAAATGGATTTTTCCAAAAATGGTTTAAAAAATGCGTTAGGTGCACCCGAACAGGGTGAACCAACATCCGGAGCTGAAACTGTAATTATATTCTTTACCAAAAAATCCTTGCTTTTGATATATGGTTTTGTTTGTGTTTTATTGAAAAGATTCTCCAATATAAAATATAAAACATATTTTGATATACAATATTGGTTTCAGGTGAATCAATTTTATTTAAAATTTTCTTTTTTTGGTGAAACCATCACACTGTACTCTTTGTAACATACCATCACTTTCCCAGATTAAATTAAGAATTTCTTTAGTTTGAGATATAACACCATCTTCGGCTGCAAAGACCAACGCTATTATATCCGTACAATGTGCACCACGAGTTTGCATTAATCTGAATGCTACATGACCCGGTGTATTCTAAAATGTTATTTTTTCACCATTTTTACTGAAGAATAAATAATCTTTCTATTTTTCCGGCTGTATCGATTTTTATTGTTTTCAACTCACGATTTCAATGATCTTTTCATCTAGATGTGGTACAAATCTGTATTTACATCAAAGCATCGTGATGATCCATTTTATAAAGTCGAAATCTGAGCAACGAAAACTTTTATTCATGCTCATTCGCATTCGTTTATGTTCGTGGCGATCATGATTTTTATCTTATTTTCGTATGCTTTTTTGATAGAAGTGTCAAATTGAGAAAAATTGTTAAATTGAATTGGAAAACACAAGCCAAAAGCTAAAAAATCTATGTGGACATATAAAATTCCCAGTTAAAAATCTATTTTATATCAAAATCGAGCATCTTTCAAATATACCTCCTTCAAATTATATCCTTTTAATCTCATTTTAAATTATTTTTATTTGCGTTGCTACAATATCAGAAGCAATGGAGATCTGGGCGAATGGTCGTAACTGTTACTGCAGCTGACGCTTCCATGCAATCATTACAACAATCACAGCTACAAGGCCAACCAAATATTTTTGTTGAACCATCATCATTACCACAAATGTTGAATCCACCATTTGGAAATGGTCGTAGCTGCTATTGGCAGTGAATATGAATCAAATACTCAATTTTCATAATTTCGAATAAAATCAATGCAGAATTCACTCTGTGAATCTTATTATTATTATTATTATTTTTTTTTTTCATAATTTCAATAATCTTGCACTACTTTGCTACAAATATACTATTTTATATATAAAAAATAGACTAATTTTTAGTCGTAATCGATAATAGTGATAAACTATATTTTTTTGTCTTACATCATTTCCAAGAAAAAGAATAAGAAAATAATTTGAAATACATATCGAAAAGAAAAAATTTGTCCGAAACAAAAAGAAACAGAAAACAATAAATAAAAAATATACGCGCGTAATAGTGAAAATATTTATCCTGCCGAGACGTTTAGATTTTTAGAAGAGAAAAAAAAGTCCGGTTTTTGTTGTTGTTATAATTATCAATCGTATTGAACGCTTGTTCTTTTTTTTTAGTGCAGTCCACGAGTATTTTTAAACTCTTGGGTTTTGGTTGTAGTCCGTAATACTTCCAGCCATCTATTATATGTGTGTTCAGAGTCAGCACGGAAAAAGTAAACATGATTCTTGAATGATAATTTGAATACAAACTCCTTTTGGATAGTGTCTTGGAATCCGGGTGGTCCAACGGAATATCTGATGCAAATGAATGATAAGCACACAGTTAAGTAAATAATAATTAAAATGACATAGATTCAGAAGGCTCACCCTAACAAAGGAAGACTCGCCAGCGCAAATTCGTCTTGATAATTTTTGTAGAAAAATAAACAAAACGAAGTAAAAACGACCCACAGTTTTTGCCATCCGGAACTATTTTTGAATTTTCTCAACAAATAACCGGATAATTGATTCTCCGATGATACAATAAAGTCCTTCAATCCAACAGTTGCACCACGATGCCAGCACACATGAATAGCATTGTTACTGCGTACATTTGTGATATTTGTTGATGTGCCGCCAGATGCTTTATTTCCTTGTAACTGGCCACACACTTCTAAGCCTTCTTCGGATGAACCTGAAACATTTTTTTTTTTAGAATCTTGAATAGATCGCGGCATCAATGAATTTATGATTTACTCACTACAATTATTGAGTGTTCCCAGCGAGAGTTGAACATGCGGTTTTGATTTAATTTCAGTCGATGCTTTGGATAATTCAGCTAACCATAATGTTTTTTCAGCCGTTGTTCCTGCGCTCACAGTGATCGCTCGTTGACCACCATAAATCAAAAATGCATTATGTTCGGCATTTTCGGTGATTAACGAACGGAGCGGAACATGACCAAGGATTTTGAATTGTTGTGTTACTGGCGATTTTGTCCCGTACAAAAGAACGTCCGAAAACTGAAATTAAATCAAATCATATTGTTACAATTAGTTCGAGATATGCGCTCTATGACTGTCAAGTCTTTTACCAAAAAGAAAATCCTTTGTTGAAGACCACGCTTGGAATGTTTCAACAAACATCCTTGGCGAATAAACAATCGATTGTTGTTGACCAACGATGAAAATCCGCCCAAATCGCGTTGTAATTCACATAGCAATTGGAAATTTTCCGAATCGTCCAATTGTTGACGAATGCATTCACTTGTTCGTGATAACATTACCACCGCACCTTGACAATCAGCATAGCTGGAATGATCTGCTGGATAGAATTGTAGCATTTCTATTGCAAAATATAATGACAATTAAAATTTAACGAAATTCAGTTAAAAATATCAAAAAGTCAAACGCATTCGCTCACTTTCTAAAATCATTTGATAATGTAACAAACGATGTAATGGTTTCAATATCAATGTACCAATTGGAACATAGCAGATTTTTTGCTGTTCAAATTCTCGATAAATCTGCTGGAATGCCGAATCTGATTCGTACATTTCGTTCAATCGTTCGAGACATTCACGATGATGTTCGACATATTCCTCATAAATGGGCAACACAACCATATTTTTCAGCATAATATCGCCGATTTGTGGTGTTTCCGTCATATTACGATTTTCCCATAAAACGATTCGATGCTCTAAATCTCGCAAAAATACACCATGATGTTGGGTCATCGATTCAATCAATTGGAATAATGGCTGTAATGCTTCAACATTTTCGGGTGGTAGCTCATCTTGGAACCATGTATTCAATATATCCAAATCCTTTTTATAGGTTCGTTCGGTCATCAAAAGTTCTCGTGCCAAAAAATATGAAACTTCAGACGGTGAAATCTGTTGTGCAACGACAGAAAGAAAAAAATACAAATAATTTCAATGAAATCATTTTAAAATCGAAATTTCAAACTTAATTGATTACTTACCCGTTTCTTTATCGAGTCACGACCTTCGCGCGAATCCAATGACGTATGTCCATTCATCGGATACGAATCGTTATTAACAACATTTCCATTGTTCTCTTGATGATTTTGATTAACAGAATTTTCGGCTTGCACAACATCATAGACGCCACCTTCAGAACGTGAAAGTGATGATGATTTATCCGAACTCATGCTCAAATCATAACGATGCTGCTGCGATGATGATAGCTCACCATGACGATTTAATGAGACGTTGCCATTGATACCATGATTAATGCCATCTTCAAAGATAAAAAATAAAAATTAATAACCATTTTATCGTCGGATTAAATGAAAATGGGCAAACGAAATAATAAGTTCAAATTATGATTCATGCTCTTCAAGAAATAAAATGGTACATTGATATTGATTAAACTCATGCAAACCAAACGATTAATCAAATTTAGAGAAAGAGCTTACCCTCTTGCGGCACATGGAAAAATTTTCATTGAAAATACAAATAGAAAAAAGAATTGATTTGCATGCAATTGATTTCAAACAGCGAAAATCGAATTTTTGGATAAATTTGTCTAGTGTTTTATTTGATTTGCGTACACAATAAATTCATTCTTTTTTTTAAATGTTTTTGTTTTTCGGTAGTCTTTATCTTAAAACTTTACCATTTGGTTTAATGAATAGTTCAGTTTGTTAAATATCAAGGATTTGGTTCAAGGTTTAATTCAATAATAATTATATTTCTATGAGTTTCTTTTTTTTTATTAATTGTTGTTTGTGTTTGTGATTCCAAATTGTATTTTTTTTTGCTGCGAAATAATAAATAATTTTCACTAATTTCGTCGAAGTGAAACAATCAAATCGAATCTTCATCCATTATTTTTCCTTGAAAAAAAAAATCACAACGAGAAATAACGCTGAATATATCGGATATAATCGCTTAATTGGAATTAATTTGGGGAGGAAAAACGAATATTTTCGGAATTGACCAATTTCACAATAAATATCTTTGCTCTCAACAGAATCGAATCATCAACATAAATCGATTAATAAATGGTAAAGAATTTTTTTCAAGGTTTCAAGTTTCGATACTTGAATCATCTTGTGGAACATAACATTTCGATAAATGGCTTAATTGGATCGCATAGGATTTTTGATCCTTTTCTTGTCTTTTTCTCACTCAATATTTTCGCGCTAATTTGATTTTTCCTTAGTTTCAATAACATCAACTATAGTAAAATGTTGATAGTAAATGCAACACACTTGGCCTGATTTGCTTCATTGAACAAATCCAAATAAATCATCGAATTTTAAATAAATTGCATAAAGTCATTGTATTTCTTTGGCTTTTTAAATCGACAATATTTTGTGCTCTGAAATTCAACAATAAATAGTATAAATTTTCTTTGTGTTTTTTTTTTTCGTTTAAAGAATTGAATTAAACAAGTGAATAAATCCATTTCTTAACTAAAAACAAAGCCCCGAAAAACAATTCTTCTACAAATTGATTTAAAGAAGAAAAAAAAAAACATTTTTAAATTTGACTTTTCACTAATCGCTAAATATATTTTGAAGAATGTAGTACAATAATCATGTACGAATAATTAGGACCATTAATAATTTCATTTCAATCTATCCATTTCAGTATATGTAATATTATAATATTTAATTCAATAATATATGATTTGGCACAAATATCCGATGACAATTCTGCCCATTAACTGTTTATAAATTTGTCTAAATCCGTTTACACATTCGACATACACAAAACATTCATATTCGATTCGAAAGTGTGAAGTCATCGGAAACATTCATTTGGAGAATAAAGCTACCGAGATTCTGAATATTTCGATTCAATTGAATCGAAATCATGTAAAACGTTCATTATATGACTCATTCAGCAATAATAATATGATAAACTTTTATCGAATGGTTCAAATGTCTCAATTTAAATTTTTAATTAATTAATATAAATAGGTCCTCACATCCATTTTAGATTTGATTCATTTTTTTCGCCACTTGAGTTATTTTGCTTTGCAAATTGCAAACATTTCGTGATTTTTGGCATCATAATATTGTTATATGAGATAAATAAGAAGAATTTGGTATTTGATCTTTGACATTTGACACACGAAATGATATATGATGGATCAAAAAATTTAACTAAATTTTGATTATCGTCACAATGTTTTTGATTATTTTAACGAAAATCGGAACACAAAACATTGAAAGGAATAGAAATTTACGGTTCATCACTCAATTCGGATTCATCGCCACCTTGAAACATTAGCGGCGGTATGACGGTTTCATTCAAATCAAAATATTCCGAACTGTCTTGATCGGATACAATGTCGCGACGGCAATGCAACGTTTCATATTCAATATCCGATAATAATTGTTCGCGATATTTTGGTTCAAAATCATTTCGGTGTGAATTGCTGTCTTCGCTCGAATAACAAATGTTATCCGATTCGTTTGATTTTTGTTCGCTATAAATTTGAGTACCACTTGGGCCGGCAGCATCGGGCCCAATATTCATTGAATCTTCACGCCTAAGCAATCGCTTCTTTTGGCGAATTGGTTTTTCCGGTGGTTGAGCACCGCCAGATTGACCATAACGTGCAGCATTGTTGGCCACAATAATCGGTTTTGGTGCAATGTTTGGTTTATACAATGGATTTGTTATGTGACTAAATCGATCATATTTTGGAAAACCCATTTCATCGACGACATCATGTGACATATCAAGACTTTCAAATTTTGATGTTGAATGATAAACGTGTGACGATTCATAGTCTGTATACTCATCATAATACTCATCATTATCGATACCGTCGTATTGTTCTTTTGAGACATCCGAACTTTCGGCCGAACTTTCTTGTTCGATGACCGGTGACGTTGGCATTTTATCGATTCGAATTTTTTTAACATTTGGCATTTGACGTTTTCGTCGTAGGCCACGAGTACGAAGCTTTGGATCTTGTTGACGAAAATCAACCGAACTATCCGTTTCATTGCCACTGGATGGACTTTTTAATTTGTTTATCGCGATTTTTCGCGGTGGCTTTTGAAGTACTTGAATCGGTGGTGATTCGGAACTTAAGCTACTCGAATAATACGGTGAACATTTGACGAGTTTATCGGGCCTCGATGGCATTGGTGATGAATTTTCGGTATTACTTGTTTCACCGCTATATAGCGATGTAATGGTGGTTGTTGTTGATGAACTTTGTCCACCGTCTTCTTCAAGTATTTGTGAGATATCCGATTGCATCGGAATCGATAGCATATGCTCATGGAATGAATTACTTTGATGCACTTTTGATGCCGTTTTGTATTCACGTATTTGAATGCGTGATAATGTTTTATCATCATAGCTATGATGTTTAACGAGAGGCTTATCGAATGGGCTAATTGCTGTGGTATTTGATTCATTTTGTTTCGCATCGATCGATTTCAAAATTGGCACTTGAAATTCTTGGCTTTGATAGCGTTCCGTGAATTTATCATCTTGACCATAAAGTTTGCCCAAGAATTGATCACTTTCCGATACAAGATCTTCACTTTGATATCGTTTTGACATGGCTTCTAAAGCATTTCGCTTGCCAGATGTGGTGGTGATGGTGGTGGTGGCCAATGGCGAAGACTCTTCGAATGTGCCAATGAATTGTGGTCTCTTTTCCGTCATATCAACAATGCGCGGTGGTATTTTAACGGGACGTTCCGTTGATCGTGGCGGTGATTGTTCATCGTCTGTCTTCAATTGCATATATTCAATTGAGCCGCTCGAATTCAATGGAATATTTCGGATTATTGAATCAGAGCTACCGCTTCGATTTTTTATACTTTCTCCGCTTGTTGTGGAGATTTTATCAATTTTATCAATTTTATCGATTTGAGAATTTGTTGCGACGAGTGTTTTGCTGCTACTTGTCGACCATTCGGTAATGCTTTGTGCGATTTCGGTTAATGTTAATGTTGTGTCATCACTTTTTGGTGTTCCCGATATGGATTCGGTGTATGTGAATTTCTCAGTGTCTGAACTTGAAAACAATTGATCATATTTAATTGCATCATTCACATTACCAGATCCACTGATGCCGCGTTTAATTCTATTGCTAGACATACTGCCAGCACTTTTTTCATTCAAACTTTCCGTTGATTTATTCAGCGAGCTCAAGCTTGATTTTGTATGATTGGATTTTGATTCACTTTTGAATCCATTCGAATGATTTGAGACAGCCGATAAGCTATCCGAACCGGATAGATTTGCATATTGACGCACGGTATTCGTTCCAGTGCTCCATTCCGAAATGCTCAGCCCAATCGATGTATCTTCTGAATGCGAACTATGAGTACATTTTTTGGGTTGCATTCCCATGCGCACTGTACCATCCAAATCGGTTCCAAATGAACTTGTCTCCTCTTCCGAATGACTGCTGTGACTGCATTTTTTGCATGAGCTACTGCTACTCTTTTGCAATGTATCGACTGTATCTAAATTAAAACTTTGGCGACGCACAGTTATATCATCCTTATCGAATGTGCTCGATGTCAAAATGTCATCGTTTGATGTATCCGAATTGTTCGAACTTCGTGATATCTTACGATTAAAATATTCAACAAATTTGCATTCATCAGATGAAAGTGTTACGGTGCCAGGACTGAATACATCATCATTAACAATGAATGGCTCATCGTCAAAGGTTAAATCGATCGGTGGTGAAGATCGGGTCGGTTGAGATACGATTACCTTTGGCGAATCACCTGCATCCTTCATCAAAGCAACATTCTGTTTATGTGATCGACAACAACCAGCCGAAGATCTTAAGCAAGTTGCAGTGCTAAATGCCGAACTGAGACAGCTTTTCGGTTCGTACGGATCAACAATATGCTCTTTGATCGGTGGTGATGTCGGCAAATAGGTGGATGCACTGTCATATGGAATTGGCTTTTGTTCAACTATTGGACTTATTATTGGAATTTCATTTGGTCTTTCACCAATTGAATTATCCTTAGCAATGTCTTCCATTTGGCTAATGTCATCCTCATTTTCGCTTTCATTCGGTTGTGCTGTAGTCGGTGTTGTTGTGTCAGTATATGAATCGATCATCACTTGTGAACTGTATTCCGGTGTATTAACGAAAAATGTAACGACATCTTCTACAATTGGTGTGCCCAAACCTGAGCTGGATGGAGGCGATGGCCAATTTCCTGAATCATGTGATTGAATTGACATCGATGTTTTCCAACAAAATGTTTTCGGTAGCGTTCGTTGTTGGCTTTGTTGATCGACAACTGTTATATGGGTCTCAAGTGTTGATGATTCCTCTCCGATCGGAATGCCATCATCATATGGAATTTCTGGCAATGGAAAATCCTCTGAATCTTGACTTCCAGCATTGGATAAACATTCCAAATTATGTTTGTTTGCCATTTGCGGCAAATTTCCTATATTCGTAACGATTGTACCGCGTTTGGATGCACATGCTCTGCCAGCCGATTCATCTACATTAGTTATGCAAAAGCGGCCAGTTTGAACAGCTCTCGTCTCGTCCAAACCATAAATCTCAGCTAAACGTTCACTTAGCTGTGAATCACATGGTATTTCTGGCATTTCGGCCGATGTACGACGTTCCGTATCCGAAATGTAAGCAATATTCGTATTACTTTGTGAATCCGAACTTATGCTTGCCTGTCGATCACTCGACACAATCGATCCTTCATGAATACTTCCGTCATCGCGGCTCAGTTCACTTTTGATTTCATCATCGCCGCTTGATTTTTCAGAAGCGGTGCTACGCTCCGAAATGCGAGATAAAGTTCGATTCATGGTAAAATTTGGATTGTAGCCGACCACATCGGCAACACTTCCCGATGGATTTGGATTTCCAAAATTATTGGCAAAATCCGTTAGCTCTTCGTGAACACTGGAATCACTCTCTTTTTGATCATCCGACGGTGAGAAATTCTTTTTATCGCTGCCACTGCCGCTACTCGATTGACCAAATTGTTCGAATGTTTCATTATCATCCATTGCTACCCAGTTATCATCTAAGCTTGAGCTACCCGAACTTTCAACATTGAATCCTTTGAATGTGGTTTGTTGCTCTGCTTGCTTAAGATTTCCACGTCTTTGTGCCTTTCCCAAGCTGCCCGAGCTGCTTTCCGTTTCAAATGAACCTTTCGATTCTCCACTTGATTTGGATTCCAATGTATTGCGATGTTCACCAGCGCTTTTTTCCATTCGGTTATCAACACTTTTGAGTGATGACATTTTGAGCTCAACATATTTTTCAGTTTCAGCGAGTCGATGCAACTTTTTATGAACATAAGCAATCTCCTGCTCCGGCTGAAGCATTTTATTCTTTTTCCCATTCGAATCTGAGCTTCCGCTGGAATCACTTCGGGCCAATAGTTTTGAGATTCGTTCTTCAATTGCATCTTGTTCGGAGCTTGAGCCCAAATCGATTGGACTTTGTTTTTCAAGTGTAGGAGATTTGCCGTGGCTGTCCGTACTTGAACGGCTTTTGTCGCCTTTTTCCTCTTTCTCAAACCTTAAAATCATATTTTGCCGCAGTTCAGAGCATTTGGATTCATCAAGTTCATCCATCGTTTGTGATATTCCGAATGGTCGCGATATCGAACAGCTCACACTCGATTCGTCGTCAATTGACGTTTTGATCACCTGTAAATTATGTCCGTGGCCCAATTTTGTCTCTTTATCGAATGACGATGTATCCGAACTTTTCGATGTGCTTTGCTTTAATAAACTTTCGCGATTTACTTGACCAACAATCCTAACATCTGGCTGACAAATTGACTTTGAATCGTTTGTTGGTGACACCAATAGCGGCGAAGAGAAAACATTTTCATTTGTCGCCGTTAATTCATCATTATTCACTTCATCCAATGTACTTTGTTTAACAGCCGAATGAATATCATTCGCCAGATTTGTAGGAGTATTATCCGAAACATCTGTACCAATAAACTCTTCACATTCGATTGTCACCCATGATGAGCCCGATTCATCACTTTTGCTGCGTTCACAGCTTAATTTCGATTGCTTACGTATTGGAGGTGTGGGTCCATGCTCATCACCGGCCACTTCATCATAATCTGGATCACTTTCCTCCAGCGACGGTTCTTCGCACTCGATTGTTGGAATTCGTCGTTGCAATTGCGGTACAACGGCATCATCATTTGCATATTCTTCGGGTTTTATTTCACTTACCCAAGTCAATGATTCTTCTTCACTATTTGTTTGTTCGAATCTTGGGCCAGCTTCTTTGGGCGCTTTATCATCAGATGGCAGAGATTGCCGCTTTAACAGATCCAACTTTCGACGTTCGGTGATAATATCCTGCATATCAATTTCTTCAACTGGCATCTGCACTTGTGGCTGCGGTTGCAGTTGCGAATTTGATATTAGGGATTTTTTAGCACTCTTTGATTTAGTTTCGGGTTGTTTTGCAGGAACAGCAATCGTTTCAATAAGATCAAAATTTCGATCAAGGCTTCTGGTTTTTGTTTCAACGTCCAAAAATTGAGGAGGTGGATGGGCTGGCCCACGCCTTTCCAACGATTGAGATTTCTCATCGATGCGCCTATGAACAACAGTTCCTTCAATTTCTTGTTTCAGTTCATGATTTCGTTTGGCTGCTGCCTGTGTATCATCGACATTATCTGATCGATCTGTTTCATCCATTGATTTATTTCGATCTTCAAAACTTCGATTTGCCTTGTCAACTTTTTCTTGACTTCGATTCTCATCAAAACTTCGACTACATTTTGTTGCCGATGCGTCCAGCTTCTTTGGTGATTTCGTTATGAAAACGTGATCTTTGGCCTTGGAACGGATTTCGGTGTCAATGATTATGTTATCGCCCTCAGTTTTTACAGAAATTTTATCCTCTGGAGCTGTTGGAAATGGTGGTAGCACTGTTTTGTCTGGACTCAGTAATGTTGGAATCGTTTGCTTGATTGCTGATTCGTATAATTTTTGTTGCCTTTCCTTTCGTTTGGCAATATCTATGTCATTTTCCTCTTGTGATCGACTTTTCTCTCTACTCAACCGACGTGATTGATCACCATCCGTGAATCCTTGTCGTTTTGATTTTCTTGCATCGTCCGGCAAAAGTAATTTTTCTTTGGAAGATGACTTTTTGCCAACATGTTTTCTTAATTTACCTGTACTTTCAACACTGCTTGCTCGACTTACACCTGGCGATGTCCGATTCGAACTGTTGCCTGAACTAAACGACGATTGATCATATCGATATCTTGGAATGTCCAAAATCAAATGATCTCCACTCCGCAGTTTCATTTTGGATTTTTTCTTTTCTTTGATTTTTATGCCCTGCAGTGTTATTTTTTCGATGAAATTAAGTTTATTCAGCAGTGCAGCCTCTTCGTCATCAATCACAACATTATGTTTGGGAGACGATTGTGGTGTTGGTGTTTCTCTGATCTTTGCATCTTTGTCCCTTTTGTATTGTTGCATTCGTCTCTTTAGCAATGAAGCTATTGACGGTTTCAATGGTTTTTCCTCAAGAATTTCTGCCACTTCTTCTTCTTCGATGGCAACAGTATCATCTTTAGTTGAGAATGCATTCATGGATGGCAGTTTATTTAACGAAATGACTGGTGTATCAAGACTTTTCGCCCGACGACCGGCCGTAGGGGAATCTTGTGTTGCCGTTTGACGTTGAAGTGATGCAAATGCCGATCCTTCGGATAAATTCAAACGTGCATGTGCAAACAAAATTGGTGCATGTCCCTTCGATCGAACAACAATCGATGAATCAATGAACTCTTCGATCAGTTTGGTACGTGATCTTTTTGTTGCTCGCACTTCTTTCGATGTAATCATTGTGTACGCAATATCAACATCAGGTGCTTTACTTTCTTGGGCCGTGTCATACGCATCGTCATCGGTACGATGCAAAAATTCACAGCTCTCCAAAATGGGTGACGGTATTTTTTCGGTAAAATGATATCCTTGACTTGTAATCTCATCGGCTGAATATTTTGGCTGTGGCATTGCATCATCTTCGGATGATGGTATGGAAATGGATCGTTCGGAAATGCGTCGCAATTCTTTTTGGCTAACATAGGCCGGTGCATTAGCGCCATGATGGTATCGACTCTCCAATTCGGCCAACCGTCGCGTTTGTGGCGGTGAACCTTCAACTTCAGTTGAACTCATTGTAGGGCCACGACCCCATGCCGCTGACATTATTTTATTATGTTCAATTTTCAGTATAGGTTCGATTTCCTTTCGAGATTGTGGTGGTGAAAATTCCAGACGTGCTGGAACCGCTTCGGCCGACCCAAACACTTCATCCGAATCGATGCTTTCATCATCTGATGAAAATGATGTTATGCGAGTTTTACTTCGTCGTGTACCAGCAGGTCGTACGCTTTGCTTGATTTTTGACATTCGAGATTTAATAATGCGTTTGATGGCCATTGCTTGGCTTATTTCTTTTTTAATATTTATCAATTTCGTATCAGACGCATCGTTCCGTTCCTGATCGATTTTCACTTTTGAAACTGTCGTACCCGATCCGTTTCGCATTCGTTGCAAACTATCCGTTTTCGAGCTGGTTGCCGAATCACTTTCGATTTGACTCAATTTGTTATTTAAAGTTTCCATCATTTTTGGATCCATTCGCTTTGTAATGTCACGCTTTGGACTGAATGGCAAAATTGTTGGCGACAATGATTTATCAATTTCAAGTGTGATTGGATCAATGGCAGACAAATCAATATTTTGTGTAAATAAAAATCCACCATTTTTTTCGGTCACAGCCAAATTATCGAGAAGATCCGGCATAATATCCGTATTTAGAGCTGAATCAGTGTTAACTTTGTTATCAGCATCGCATTTTTTGTCATATGCTTTAGTTTTTGGTGATTTTGGGGTCTTTGGCGATTTGGGAGATTTTGGTGATTTTACTTTTCGTGCACTACATTCACTCTTGGGACATTTTTCGCTCTTTGGCGACGGTGCCGTTCCGTTCATAATTTGACGTTTGTGCAAAATGTATGGAATATCGTCTATGATCAATGGTATTTGTTTTTGATCATAGTTTCGGAGATAATTCTTCGACAACTCAAATCCAGTTAACGGATCTGGCATCACAAATTGTGGATCATTTGGATTAACCATACCCTTAAAATTGGCCATGCAAATAACTGGCGGGGCACTTGGAATTTGTTTATAAAAATATTCCTCATCACTTGTATCGGCCGGAGTCAAATCTATTGACTTCTGATGCATGAGAACATGACGCCGAGCATTCGAAATTAAACGTGATCGATTAGCCAACGAGTTTGGATCACTTTTGGTGCGTTCAACTGTAGCATGTGAATGATAAAAGGCGGCAGCGGTATTCTTAACAACATTACTATCAGTTCTTGGATTATATTCTTCAAAATGAGTCTTTGCAATTAATTCCTCCAAACGACTGCTCTTCTTTGCACAAATCAAATGCGGTGATTCAATCGCCTGTTTATCAAATTCTGACATTAATTCGGGCGTCAGTGGATATTCAGGGCTTCGTTTCGATTTATCCGGATACATATTTTGTTGGAGAATTGCGGGAACAGGTGAATCAACACTTTCAGTCAACGATTCAATTTTTTCTTTATCAAAACTAAAAATATTATCGGCTGAACTACGTCGATACTCTTCGCTTAGTTCTTTGCATAGTTTTTTCTGTTGTTCAGCAATAATAGCCGCGATCGGCTTATCATTTTTGGGCTTTGAACCGGATCGAATGCTATGATCAGTTTCGACATTTTGTAAGCTAATCGAATGAACGTGTGACGTGGGCGTTATCTCACTTGGTGTCATCGGTTGCTTTGTATTACATGGATTAAAACCACTTTTATTACTACTTGGAAAGGTCGATGAATACGTTAGTTCCGTATCATAACATAAATTTATCGACGAAGTCAATTCTTTCAATAAATTTTCATGTGAAATATTTTCCATCGGTTCGACGATATCCTCTTCAGCCACATAATATTCAGTCTTCGATTCGCAACTCGATGTTCGGTCGCTACTCATTCGTTGGTTAGCAAATTGTTGTAATTTTTTTCCGGTTGTTTTGGGCATTTCATAATTTTTTGCGCTGACCATGACACTGGTCAAATCAATAATATCTTCTTCAACATTGCCATCGTCAAATGATTCTTTGGAATTTTGACTCGATGCCCGTGACGATGTATTATAATCACCCGAAACTGAACCCTTTGAATTATTTTCACGTGATTTTTTGCTATCCGTGTGATAAACACTGTCCCGAGACTTTTTACTTGAATCACTGCTTTTAATCGAATGTTTATTAAACTCTTCATTATCATCATCATCATTATCATCATCATAATAATCTAATTTTGAATCTTGACTCGATGTTCGCATTGCCTCTTTTATTTGCTTATAAAAATTTCCATCCGATTTGACGCATAATTTTTCACGTGGTAAAAATCGGGCATCTTCCAACAAAAAGAATTCATCATCATTAATGAGATCGGCGGCACTTTTTGACTTTTCATCTTCGAACGTATGCGTCCGATATTTGCCCGAAATATATGCTGAACTATTATAGCTTCTTTGTGCATAATGTTGGAATAAAGCGTAGGCGCCACCTTGTTGATTTATAATGTCCGATCCGATGCTTTCGTCATCGGTCGGAATGTAATTTCCCGAATCCAATGAACAAGATCGTTGTCTGCAAAATTCATTGGTTTTTTTATGGGCCGAACTATGTGATCGTTCATAGGCCAAAGCCGTTTCACATTGATATGAATGCCTTTTTTGGGCATTATAAACCATTTCATTATACAAACGTTCATCATCGTCATCCATATATGATTTTTCCAATAATTCATAGCTATCATGTGATAATTCATCTTCAGAAGCATTCAAACCACCAACTTGATAGTCACTGTTTCGTCGATGGCCATTGTCTAATGTACGATGAACCGTTCCCGGATAACTAGACGAATACACTTTAGAGAAGATATTGAACTCTTCATTGGCCTCAGTTGAATGTTTCTTTTGTGAATACATTGAATGATGCGAATCATCATAACGTGTAACTGGCGAATCTATTCGATTAAATGCCAAATATTCACGATTTAAAAGTTGATCCGATTGACCGGATGCATATGATGCTATAGCCTGACCATTTTTATATTCAACAACATCGTAAAGATCTTTGCATGAAGTGCTTCGTAGCCAAGAGTCTTTATCGGCAATCTCGTCATTTGAGTGTTTGGATAATGGTGTCGATTGAACGGCATCCGCATTATATTGAGCCGATGCATAATCATTCGTATGCGATAATTCATATTCCAATTTTTTCGATGTAGCTCCTTTATTTAGTGAACTATAACACGGACTATTATCATCTATATTTAATGCTTTGTGTTCGCTACAATCGGTGGCCATAACACGACCATAAATAACTTTCTCATTATTTTGATTATTTAAATTATTTAATGAACGATGATGAGCATATTGATGACTGTCATATGATTCGATTGAATCAATGGCTGACAAATCATGATTGCGTGCCAGTTTGCCCGTATTTTGTTCAATTAAACCGGCCATACTGTGTCTGGCGTACATTTGAGGCGGTGGCATTGGATCACGCCTTGCAATCGAATCATTCATTCTGTTCGATCCGTATACAATGCCATGGATACGCGTGTGATAATCATCATCTTCATCAAATTCGTTGCTAAAACATTTCGTTATTATTTCATCGTTGTTCACACTATGCATATTTTCACGTGATTTCATTTTGGCTTTACGATCAATTGTCGCATATAAATCACCAATGCCCGATACGGCATTATTATTACTAATATTAATTGCATTATTATTTCTATTTGGAATATTGTAATTACCGTAAATAATATTATTATTTGGATTTGTTTTGTTTAATTGAGTATTGGTAGCCGATCGATTTCGATACAAATCATTTATATCCGAATAAATGATGTTGTCTGGTCCGCTGCTGATGTCATCCGATTGCGTTTCTTCGATGCTAATCGACTTAGACATCGAAAACATATTGCTATAATGGACCTGTGTGCCAACATTGTTGCTTTCGATTGATTGTTGACCATGAGAGATTTGCGGCTGATCCGTGTCCGTTGTATGGATATCCACCGAAGCCATTGTAGTATGGATGGTATTCGAATCCGTTGCGTATGCTTGGTTCGTATGCTGATGCGAGGTGTATTTGTGGTTGCGATGAGGCAAGGTGCTGTGAGATGCTACATGCGCATAATGGTGGCGGTTCGGACCTTCGAATTTGTTTCATTTTTTCATTTTTTGTTTTTAATTTTTTTTTTTCGCATTTTGATTTTGTTGTGTTTTGAGAGTTTTGGGGGCGAAAATTGAAATTTGAAATCGATCAGATTTAATCGTAGATTGAATTTTTTCAATCGCCACAAATACAAACCAAATAAAATATGAGACAAAAATCATATAAAACCATACGGCTCAACAAAATATATGTAACACAATTTCAACCGAGTAAAACGATATTCAAACACCAACAAATGGATCATGAGGTCTCATTGAGAAAAATTGTTAGAGCACTTGAAAATCATAATTTGAACTAGTATATTGTTAAACGTAAGTAAAATAAAACTAAATAAAAAAGAAACCATAAATCGAATAATAAGTGGCGGCGAATCATTTAATTGCCATTGGAAATAAGAATTGTGAGGATAATTACCTTCGGAACGTCCATGAGCCGGATCGATTTCTCGGATTGCGTTGTTGTCGCTGGTTTGTTTGCGTGAACTCCAAGTCGCCGTTGGCGATACAGAGTGATTCGAATCCATGGGCTCCACCGTTTGGGCAGTATTCTTCGTCGTATAAATCTCCACCTGGGCTGCTGTGACCTGAAACACAAACACACACAAAATTGTTATTTACGTTCCAAAAATCACATTAAAATGGCAATTTTATTTACTTGAGGCCGCGAGTGTTCGGTACGATTGTCGCGTTGGCGATTCTGTATATCCGCTTGTCTCCTCGTCTGAGAAGGCGTCATCGAATCTTGGCTCTGATTGCGACGATCCCATTCCGCTGTTTTGTTTACGATTGATGAACACCAAAAAAGGAAGAAAAAAAACAAAACCAATTGAATTCATTTCAACACAAAAATAACATCAACAAATGTATTTTCGGAAGAAAAACACATTTATTTATATTCTTGGAGATTTGCTATAGAAAAAATAATAACTGCTGTGTTTGGTTAAATCAGAAACAAACAAAAAAAATAAGAAAGAAAAACGGAAGAAATCAAAAGCAAAAAAACCAAAATTAAAATGTACAAACCAGTCTCAATCGGAAGCAAAGGATGTGCTGAAATGCTGGAATTCACATTACATGAAGTATGCGACATACTTCGGTTACTAGCTTGAAGTGGTCCCTGACGGAATGATTGAGACCTGTCCAAAACGAATAACACCAACAACAATTAATTCCTAATTCAATAAAAAAAAATTCTCGTTCGATTTGAACGACAAGATGCACTGTGCTCGCTATGAAAATTTGATTTTTTTTTTCATTCATAAATCATTTCATTATTGTTTCAATTTGTTCTTCGAAACAAAAGACAGGAAATAAACATAATTTTTACAAGAAACCAATAATATATTTATAAGAACAAATTTGAAACTGAATTTTTAAGCCGAAAAGAATTTTTAATTTTGTCTTTTGAAATGAAATTATGAGAGACTAAGAGAAAAAGAACGAGAGAATATTTAAAAGATTTTCCAAGTTTCGAGTTTGATTTACAGTTATTGTGCCAATATAAAAGCGAAAACGAAACAATTTTTTCGGTAAATTTGATTTGAAATGTTTAGGTTCGATGGTTGTGATAGCATTTCTTTCTGAATTTAGACACAGACACATATAAAAATTGATTATCAAAATTTCGTTTGAATGAAATAATGAAGAGTAACAGAGAGAAAAGAGAACATTCAGCATTAACAATTAACAATCGGAATTCGACCAATTAAATATTGAAAAATGTTGGCATGCGATTGACATGAAAAAATATTGAATTCCGCACTGGGAATTAATCACACTAGAATTTTAGAAACAGAACGGATTGATGATTTCCAAAATTTATTTTGTTTCTTTTTTCGTATTGAAGTTCATTTTTTGTTTTATATTGATTAAGTGATGTGCCAGAAGGAAAAACGATTAAATTCCAAACGGTTTGTTGTGTGCTTTTGATTTTTGAGATGATTTTCGTAAAATGAAAAAAAAAATTTGGACATTTACATGGAAAGGTTTGCAGTACGGATTGAACACAATTCAAATTACAATTCGGACAACAACTGAAAATCGAAAACGAAATGATGATGACAAACAATAAATTCGCAAAAACAAAAAAGTAATATTCAAAATGAAAATGAATGCAAATAAACATCAAAGAACATTGAGACAGAACAAATTTAAGGAATTTTTTTTATTTAAATCGATTTTAAATGAAATTCATGCAACATTTAGCTTGCTAGCAGAAAGAATTCGGTGCAAACGTTACCTTTGAAATGTTTGTCGCTTAACATAGTTTTCCCGTACGAATTCAACAATTTGTTTTTGCGTTTTGCCGCTATATCTGTTCGAAGCACAAGAGAATAAGGAAATAAAAAAAAAACAAAAACGAATTAGTATAACAGAAGAGTTCAAAAGAGCCGGAAGCTCAAACAATTAGCAATCAAGTGCAAGTTATATTTTTTTTATTGTACACTATGTACCTAAAAGAGCTGCCACGTGATAATACACGTGCTTTTCGTCTTGGTGTCGATTGTACCGTTGTACATCTAAAGAAACCATGATTTTCTACACATTTTTTCCAGAAATTCTTGCAGTCATTTCTGGTATCAAAGAAAAATTCGGCGGTGTCCTTGTAATAGCCCTGCAGCCGTCAATAAAACCAGAAGAAGAAAAAGAAGAAGAAGAAAACAAACAGATAAACATAGATTTTTCTTTCATTAAAATTTTTCTTTGATGAAAAACAAATATGAAATGCATACATAGCCTTCAGGATGCAATTTGATCAAGAATCGTTTGCGTTTGAATGATATTTTTCGTATTTTTGCCCATGAGAATGTATTTATTCGTGTTATGCCTTGAAAAACGGCAATGCCCATATTTGCAACAGCTAAATTTAATGGAACGCCTTCGACATCTTTGGATGGATGCATTTTCATGCCATACAATTCACAGCGACGTGCCGTTTCTAACAAATTTAGATCGGCTTCAGCAGGCGTTTGCCCTCTAAAAATAAAACAATTTTCAATGAAAAAAAAAAGAAAAAATTTGAAAACTTACATTTCCGTTATTCGAAAATTGAATGCCACGAAAGACTTACACATGTTTTTTGTGATTTTCCATAATTTTTCGTTGCATCGTAGCATCTTGATGAGGTACAAAGCGATACGATGATAAATATGTATGATCGGGATAGTCATCGGCTGCATAATCTCCACATGAAGCTAAAAAATATAAATATTTTTTTGAATTGTGAGAAAAAAAAAATGACAGTTTGCTCAAATTATTACCTTGGACTATGTAACTGGCCATTAAAGCAGCTGTATTATCATTACATTGCAATGTATTAGTTGCTAGGTCTCGTTTGATTTGCAAGCAAAATAAAAATCTGGAATTTCAATTTGTTTTTGATTAATCGTTGGTCATTCACAATTGTGCCTAATATTACCGTGTAAATTCTTCTTCTAATTGCATCGGATCGGGTGTGTAAAACTTAACACAAAACCGAAACATTGGTTCCACTAATGATAAACCAACTTGACGATTTATTGGCTTCTCTAGGTCTAACCAATACTGAAATTGAAAATTGAGGACACAACGTCAATCTCAAATTGTTGCCCATGTCAAATGATAAAGAAATGGAAGAAAAAACTCACACTAGCTGCGTTGGCATCTTGATATTCTAAACCAAAATAGTCCGCCTCCAGAAGATTTAGCTGACGACATACTTGTTCAAATAATACTTTGCCCAGCGCCTTTGCCTGAAATGATAATGTTTGACGGTGTTCAGTAATAGACTCATTAATTGAATGTGATTTGATGAATAAAAATAAATTAATGAAAAAAAAAAAAATTAAAAATTGCATCCGGCAACGGCGGCAACGGGCTCATTCAATTACCTGTACTTGAAATAATGTGATGGAATCATCGAGCATTTGAACGCGAATGGCCAATTTTTTTGTGCCACGATTCAGCGTCAGCGATGACCCATCAACACCGGATGGTGTACTCAATGAATGTGTCATTCGATTGCCTGACGTTGAGGCTGATGTTTGTGATGGTGCCATTTTTTATGCTAGTAATAATTTGTCTCCACTTCAATAACAATTTGCGCGTTTCGTGATGGCTGGCAAAATTCAATATTTTGGAACGAATCGTTCGATGCAAATGTGTGTGATGTGATGTGATGTGTTGTGTAGCTAATGTGAACTTTTCAATCAGAATTGCTAATCAATATTGTATGAAGAAGAAAAAAACTATAATAATTCAGTTGCAGCTTTTCGAAATTGTTCATCATTTCCAAAGCGATGCATTGGCTTTCGAATCATCTGAAATAAAAAACAATAAAAAATACCAACAAAATGAAATCACTGACTTTTAACCTTCCAACAATTTGATTAAACCAAAAACAATAGAGAAAGAAACGACAAATGATTTCATTTATTCTCCAGTCGGTTACTGTAAAACTTGCGATCATAATAATCGACAAATACGCAGTTAATATTAATACACAAATGATTTCATTGGTTATTTAAAAATAAACGCAAATACAAAATATACAATTTATATATATAAATGATATTCGTTGTATGCAACAAACAACGTTTGATATATTGAATGGCGCACATATGTCATTTTTCTGTTTGAATAAAAGTATAAACCAAAAGCAAATGGGAATAAGAATGAAAATGCATGATAATTGTTCCCATATGTGCAACAGGAATCACAGCACATTAGTCAGAAATGACAAATGTTCAATAATCCTTTCCATCCGATCCATCCGACAGTTGATTGCTTTACAAAGGAAATTCACATTTTGCCGGTCATTTACGTTAAAATCAGTTTCATTCGATTCCAATTTGGCTTTCTTTCAACACTGCTTTTTCGCGATAAAATTGGTTTTTAGTCGAAAATCGTCTATAATTTTAGAGTTAGAGCCACCATTGCAAGCTTTAAGCAACCAAATAATTAAAATGAAATGTCGAATGTGAAAACCAACAAACGGTACATGTGACGTTGAACATCCGATTTGTGAATATATGTATGCCTGGATGCCAGAATATCCCGGTCATTGCAATGCTACAATAAACACATTGATTTTATGGCCGAACGAAATTTTGTAAACAAAACTGCGTCCGCATCGGCATTTCCATTTTCCATTATTCTGTCTTTCTTTCTTTCTTTCTCTGTTTTTTCCTAAAAATCAATACCATTGCATTTATAAAATTATACCGAAATAAAAACAACGGTTGATTCGGTGGATTAAAAAAATGCTAAACGACTCATCATATTCTGTATCGTTATATGGTAACGAATGTCGCATTAGATGTGATTCAAAGAGAAAGTCGTAAAATAAGTGGGTTGGGCTACAAATTTATGGTATTTTTGTGTTCTTTAACATCATTTCGGCATAGAAAATGGATATTATCAATGAATCGAAAGAATAAAGTTTTCCATTTAATTTGCTTATTTGGAAAAACACGGAGAAAATGCAGTAGATCATGTGGCGCACAAATTTCTTCGATTTGATCTTTTAATTGAAAAATAAAGTGTGAACACACGTTAATTGGCGCGCCACAATCGCTTGTTATTGCTTGCTCTATTTTATATGAGTCTAAAATAAAACGAAAAAACCGAAAATGAATACATTTACAGTGTACGGATCCATTTTGTAGCCATAATTCATAATCGCTAATGAAAAGTTCATGTTTTGGTTATTGAAATTCAATTTGGAAAACGGAATTAATCAAATCCATGATCATTTGACATAGTTGGAGGTCACAAACTTCCACTTACCAACCCGATGCATTTGTGTGGCGTTTGGTTTTCAATTTTCGGCAAAGAAAAAACATTAATTGAACCTTTCGATTTTGTAGGCAAACCAAAATTGAAGCTCCAATAAATGTCAATTCGAGCCAATTATAAAGTGAATGAATTTGGAATGAAAATTAAATTTGACACAAACATAAAACTAAAAATATAAAATTTCAAATCGATTTCGATTTCGATTTCGGATTCATTCCAGCACTTTGGTTTACTGATAAAATGAGTTCTCAATGGTGATGATAAGATAAAGCCGTCATTTTCATTCAAACAAACTGACGATACGAATCTAGGAATATGGAGTAATGGCTTTTAACATAACAATAATCTTCGTATATAACATCAAAAGGCAATGCCATTACAACAAGAAAAAGAAAAAGAAAAAGAAAAACCAATAAAAGCGCACACAATTTGAATGCTCGTCGTCGCTCTTTTTAACGATGATGTAGTCTCATGTTATCAGAATGAAATGCATTCTGAAGCTAAATGTGTCAAGATTTATATAAAACACGCGACGTGACGACGGGAGTCGAAGAAAATAAAAATCAAAACGAAAATGTGAACAGAAAAGAAAAAAAATTTATCAATTTTGTTACCATTCACCGATTGAATTTTATGATTTGATGGATTTTATCCGTACTGACTATGATTTATAAACAAAATAGAGTGAACAATATGCGCCGGTACTGTTGATAAACCAAGTGTAAATTAGATGATTAGCTCTGGAAATTGGATTGTGTGTCATTGAATTTGATTCATTTATAAGTTGCAATTGAATCATCACACCTAAAAAAAAAACAATAAGCCAACTGGTACAGGCACTGCCATTGCCAACTACCAACCGCATCCAGTCTCTTCAATTGCATAATTTTCTAATCATTTTGAAAAGAATTTGAAATGGTCGCTTATTATTTTATCATTATTTCCAGTTCTATAAATGAACATATTCTCGAATGTTTTAATATAGAAGGAACGGTACAGTGTACTATAGTGTTTAGTGTTCACTATTTGGTATGGCATTCAAGCCATATTCAGATGCAAAGTTCAGCGACATTTCGAAACAACTCGTCTCTCAGCTTTGTTCTCATTGCTCGAGCCAAAATGAAACAATTCTAAGCATTTGTGATAGTTAATTGGATCTAACACAGATTCACACAGCCACACACTTCATTATTTCTACGATTAGAAAATAATTGGGTTTTTCATTCTGTGAGTTGGAAATATAGAAATCATAATCGACTTCTCAAACATATAATAAATAATGTGGTTTGAATTTTTACAGCTCGGATGGATAATCATCATTATTATTATTATTGGTTTATCAATTAACTCAACTATTATTCATTCAGAACTCAAAAAAATGCAATTTTAATAGTATCAAATTGGAAATAACCCATAACTAGCGAAATATAAATAACAAATAGCCGAACATCAAAATGAATAAATCACGAATTTACAATTTACAGCATACGATAATTACAGTATTTTGTATCCGACTTGACTGACTACATGAGATACTAAATTTCGTTTTCACTCAAGGCTATCATCATGTAGAATTTTATAATCAAAACAACGCGTTCGCTCAGTCAACAATGAATATTCAAAAAAAAAAAAAACATTTTCTCGGATCGAAGTCACTTGTAAAGAGTTTTTTTTTTGGTTTTAAAAGACCATTACATAATTCAAAAACCAATAAAATACAATAATGTATATTAATTTCATGACAGACCGAAAATGTTAACATTTCACACTGGTATCGGTTTAACGTGGTACAATATTATGCATATTTGCGTAACACGCCTCTTTTCTTCACTTTTTCCATTACACTTCACTTTTAATAATAATAATTATCGATAGAATAGAACAGCTCAACTTGTTCTGCTGGTCTGCCATTGTAAATTTCAAATGCAGGAAATAATTTAATTCCCTATTATGCATAAATCAGTATTGATCCATTACTTTGAATATCAATTAACGTCTCAATCAATAATAATAATCATCATCGCCACTACCACACATCATTGTCGTCGTCACAATGAAAAATGAAGCGCTTCTTTTTCGAAATTTCGATAATGGAACTTAAGCCGTTCAATATTCTTCTACTCAGTGATACAAATTGAAAAGCGAATGCGATGTGAATGATGTGAAACCGAACTGTAAGCACTTATTAAGTATTAATTTTTTCTTCTTTCAAGCAATATGTTTCGATAATAGGTCGGTACACTGGAACTGTATTTCATAGACACAGATACATCTATGCATGAAAATGAGAAAAGTGGATGGATAATATTCGCTTAACACGGGTGGATGGGCTAAACGAAACGACCTACTTTCATGGAAATGGCTGTGGTTGTCATGATGCTCTGCTTAGAAAATATTTCGTTTTTCTGTTTTGAGTTGATTCTCTCATCTTTTGTTTTTGCCCATTTTCATTTGTTCGGCATTTGAAATTCGTTCAATGATGATATGTCGTCATTTCATTCGGGTTCATGATAAAGCGCAACGCGCTACCTATATCTATCTATACCTATACACAATACACACATATAGGAAAATTATATTCGTCATTCACAATTCGCATTCCACGGTTGGAAATGGTTTCCCTTTTTTAATTGCACTTTGAAAATAATAATATTCAATGTAAATGATACAATTTCAAGGGATGCATAATAGAATGATGAAGAGTGGAGAAGAAATGGTACCAATGCAAAAGGATAAACGAAATTCTATAATGTCATTTCGATGAAAATCGAAAGGGAAATAAATGCATACATAGAACACAGCGCAAAGGTGAAAAAAAACATAAATAAAAGGAAAACTGAATTACAATCGAATATTTTGGCTGTAGTAGTTCACGCATACATTAACTTCGGTTTGTGTGGTTCAAATTCTGTTAAGATACGAAACAAATGACACCTCAGTAAACAATTAGCATGGAAATGAATGAAAAAAAAATGGGTTTCACGCAAATTCGTCGACAAGCGACACAATTGTTGTTTGGAATTTAAAAAATATTCTTTGTGTGAGTTAAAAACACATTTAATATGTGTTGGATTCGAAATGAGACTACTTTAATGGGTCTGAAAGAAAGGTACTACATTTAATTGAAGTGAATGGAGAACAAAAAAGCAATTATAATAAAAGAAAAACATTTCAACGTTTTAATGGAACTATTTGAAATGTATGTAAACAAGTAAACACCACACACAAACACATATGTACGCATTGAGCGTCTGATGCGAGAGAAGTGCGTATTTTAAAAGAAAATAGAGAGAAAAAAGAAAGAATCCGACAAAAGGGCCCGCAATTTATTATTATGGTTTTTCCACACAGTACACACAAAGCATATCCACTTTCTTTCTTGCGCACCACACCGAAATTACCACAAATGTTTTTGGTTGAATGAGAATTGTGCGGAGGCCAGGCCTGGTGTTACGGTATGCGTGTTACACCCTATTTTTCATTTTTTGCTTGCTCTCCACTTTTTTAACCATTTACGAGATGTTCTCGCGATTGGGTAATTGTTTTTTTTTTGCGTTTGCATTTTACATTTCGATAATTAAGGTTTTCTTTTTAGTTTTTATGGCTTCTGAAGTTGAATGTGTCGACCAGGATCGGGCACCGAATTCACACTGACAATAAATTTCGATTTTGTATTTAAATCAAATTCAACGAAGAACGATGAAACTTTACATACCCTAGCATTTTGCTGAAAACTGGATCAATTACTGCTGATGTTTTTCGTTGTCTATTCGCGTTCAACTTTTCCACTTGAAAATCTTTTTGTTTGAATTTGGCAACTGAATGAACTCTTTGTTTCAATTTTTAAATGCAATTTTATATCTCATTTTTTTCCTCAATTTTTTGCAGATAAAATATTCACATCTATTTCATATTCGAACGAAATTTCTCACTTATTCCAAATGAAATACAATAATATTCACTGTTCACATAATTTCGTTCCAATTTTTTTTCTTCTCTGATTGCAATTACTCTATAAATCGTTGATTAATATCGAAAAAAAAAATTTTTGATTGAAAATTCGTGATTATAATTTGAAACTTGTGACCAGCGACGGGTTTTTTTTAAATCAATTTTATACAACCAAATTTTCGATTCACTTATTATTCGAATAGGTTCAAATGGATTGGAATTTTACAAAATTTCCCCTATTATTTTATGCGAATAACAAAATTCCATGAAATGAATTCGAACAAAATCACAAATTAAAATTAATCCAAAAAGAAAAAAAAGCACACAGCAAAACAATCGAAACGAAACCAAAATCCATTTTTCAAGCAAAAAATCTACACTTATAATTATTAGAATGAAAAACAGAGCGCAATAAATTACACACACCCAACGTCATGTACTGCTTTCGCCATATTGAAATGAAAAAGAGAAAAAATATACAAAATTCATGAACATGTACCAAAAATTACTTAACGTAACTCATACACATCAGCCCAAATGAATTGTATGCACAAACACATTGTCAGTCAATTCTCGATCTCCCATAGCATTCTCGAATGAGTTTTAAAGTGGAAAAAATTGAGTGCTGGAGAAAAAAAACGACTGGTGTAAATGTATGCGGCTGATGTAAATCCTCCGATATAGTGTGTGATGTACGCAACTTTTGTATGATCGCATCCGTCTCATTTCAGCACATTGAACATTGGATAGTGTGTCGGAATGTATTGAGTTGTTTTGTGTAAAATATACATGTTCGATTTGCTGTCACCGATGGGTGTTTTGACATTCAACAATACATTTTTCTATGCGATGGCAGCAGTGCCATCTACTGAAAAACTACGGTATTAAAGAGCCGATGGACGATTATTTTTTTTTCAACGATTGAATTTAATTTGGATTCAAATTGCTAGTCATGATCGATCGAATAGTTGATCCAAGGCTTCCATCGATCCGATGCATCGGCTGAACGGGCAACTAGCAAAGATACATGCAAAAAAATGCCGCTATCTAAATGTCATGTTGATTGGTAAACAACAACTGCATACAGAAACATCAAAATGACACATCACTAACGCGTTAATTCTATTTTTCTATGATTCGAACACGGTAGATTATTCTACGCGACAATATTTATTTTGTGTGTATCAGACTTTTGCCGAATACGCAGTGTCGACCAGACATTTCTATTAAATATATCAAAATGAAAACGTTTCAAGTGATTTTTACATTTTTTGTGGCAGCTGGAGTGATTGATGTATTCGGAGCAATAGCATCGAGTGGACTTCAGGTGGTTTCCGACGATGAATTGGTGGAACGCATGAAAGCAAATGACTTTTTGATTGCTCTATTTTGTAAATCAACCCAATCAATTTATGAATTTTCACATTTTTCTAAATGGTTTTTTAATTTTTTCCATAGCCAAAGGTAGTCCGGAATGTGAAAAGTACGAGAATGAGCTACTAAAAATTCGTGAAGATTTTAATAACGATTTTCCAGCCGAAGTTGTTAAAGTGTTGAACAGTCATTTAGTTCGATTGTATAAACCAACAAAAGAACCGGCTCTTGTATTTTTTCGACACGGTATTCCATTATTATATGATGGTTTGGCTGTTGCCGAAGAAATCTATCAACTTTTCGATCATAATCGGGTGCCAATAGTTAAGGAGCTAAATGATGATACATTTGAGCATTTGACTCAAGCATCCACTGGATCCACTACTGGTGATTGGTTCATCCAATTGTATGTATTCAGTATTTTAATTTTTCATGTTTTCATTGATATGATGTGCGTGTTGAGGAGAATAAATCGATATTTGATAATATGTTAGTTATACACGGAATTGCATCGATTGTCAACGATTGGCGGCTGTGTGGGAAGGAGTCGGAGCTCTTTTACGGAATCGTGTAAATGTTGCTAGAGTTGACAAAGAAGTGCGCGGTGTCAAGACTGCAAAACGATTTAATGTTCAGAAAGCGCCAGAGTTCATTTTGTAAGTGTTTATTTTCTTCGAAATTGAAATGACTACAAATTCGTTCGTAACAAAAACAATTTTGCCTTTTAGCATTCGTCAAGGAAAATTCTATCGATATGAATTCGATAAATATGATATAAAGTCATTCGTATCATTCGCTCAAGAATTCTACAGAAATGCTCGTGCCGAACCGATCAAAACACCAGCGTCACCATTGTAAGTTCTGGATTTTGTTTTTATTTTTTCAAACACAAATATGATTTTAATTGTTTGCTTTGTAATTTTTCAGTGATGACGTTGTATCATCGATTGTCGCCTATCTAAAGAGCTATCAAACCAGTGGTTTCACGAATATTTTCAGCAGTACCGAATATGGACATCTTATGCCAATTGTGGCATTTGGTGGCTTTCTGTTGCTCATGTTATCATTGAAATGTTGGGGATCACGCAAAGATGACAGTGCCGAAAAGGCCAAAGAGAAAAGCAAAAAATCAAAGTAATCCCATTTTATATTCAACATTCCAGAGATTCTTAACAACAACAACAACAATAAAATGATTTATTCTAAGAAAAATTTTGTATTGAATTTCATTTGCCTTTCATCAAATCACAATAGAGAGGGGCGCAACAATCCCATATTCTTTAAATTTTTATTTTCAATTGTTATTATTCCAGTTGAATGAATTGAGCCACCCATCGAATTCACACAATAAAATCTAGCGATGAGGAGTTTGTGTGTCGTGTGTCGTGTTACGTTCAGGAATGACTCGTAATTCATAAAAATTCAACAAAATCATCGGAGTTAATAACATGTTACGTTCCTTACTTCGTACTGCATAAGTAATAAAAGCTTTTTGTAAAAAGTGTGCGTCTCGTAGTAGTCTTCATGTATGCGTGAACCGATTGGACTATAAATACTGGGATCGCTTCACTCTCAGTTCTCAGTGCATAATCAAGACCGCCACGAAAATGGCATTATTAACTAGTAGCTGGACAGCCGATGGACTTTGTGTTTGTGCTATTGTTTGGTCGATCATTTTTGCAATTTCGCGATATTCATACAGTTATTGGGATCGAAAGGGGTTCAAAACTTTGCCAAACTGGCATTATGTTTTTGGGCATTTTTTATTAACCTTTTTACAAAAGGAAACTATCGGTAACTTTTTAATCGGATTGTATAATCGAACAACAGAGCCGTTTGTTGGAATTTATGGCGTGTTTCGACCGATTTTGTTAGTGCGTGATCCAGAATTAATCCGATCAATTTTAGTAAAAGATTTCAACAATTTTACCGATAGAGGTGCATTATTTTTATTTGTGATCTATCGAACTATCATAATAATTATTATTTATTTATGTAATTTTTTATGATAAGGTGTTCACTGTGATCCCGTCGAAGATCCTTTGTCTGGCCACCTTTTCAGTCTTCCGGGTCAAAAATGGCGAAATTTGCGTGGAAAATTGTCGCCAACATTTACCAGTGGCAAATTGAAATCAATGTTCTCCACCTTGGTGGATTGTGGTGGCTCATTGCAAAATTATTTAGATGAAGCAGCAACGGCCGAACGATTAGTTGATATCAGAGAAATATCGGGCTGTCATTCCATAAATGTTATAAGTTCCGTTGGCTTTGGCATTGATGTGGATACAATAACAAATCCAGACAATGATTTCCGAAAATATGGTCGAAAAATTTTTGAATTGAGTTTACCGAATGCAATTAGACAGACATTGAATTTTATTGCCCCAAAATTGATGACCATCTTTAAAATTCATATCGCTGAACGGGATGTTGAAGATTTTATATTCGGTATGGTTAGGCAAAATTTGGAATATCGTGAAAAAAATGGTGTCACACGAAAAGATATTTTCCAATTATTAATTCAACTGCGTAATACTGGTTCCGTGCAACTGGACGATAAATGGGAAACGATTATAAAAAGCGATGAAAATCAAAAAACGATGACTATCAATGAAATTGCTGCACAAGTTTTTGTATTTTTTGCGGCTGGATTTGAGACATCATCTTCAACGTTATCGCTATGTTTATTTGAATTGGCAAAAAATCAAGATATACAAATGCGTGTTATAAACGAAATCGATCGAGTTCTTGAAATAAATAATGGAAATCTGACGTATGACTGCGTTAACGATATGAAGTATCTGGAGTGTTGTATTGATGGTGAGTGCGGTCATACTTTTGTTGATAAATTATTCTTAGCTCAAGTGTTTTGTTTTATTTTTCAACAGAAACACTGCGCAAATATCCCATTGTTCCCCTTCTAAATCGAAGTTGTGTGAAAAACTATCAAATTCCGGGTACAAATCAGATTATTGAAAAGGGA
>GL501435.1:155982-185832 GCA_000149185.1 Mayetiola destructor
TTGCATTCTATCTTTAAGAGCTGCTTTGCTATCAATAATATCGATGTTAAACATAACAATTGAATTGATATTGAATGAAAATCATCCAATCGAATTGATCACGTTATAATCATGCCTGTTCAACCAATCCTGAGTGAATCATTGTGAATAATCAACAACCATGAACGCGGTAACACTAAAATCTAATCGCAGATTGGCGAAATTTTGGCCATTATTATAGAGAATGATTGGAAAATTATTAGCTTAGTTACAAATTTTGTGCCAAACTGTGTTCATGTTAGTTTCAAAAAGAAAACGTGAAATTACCTTATAAAAAATGACTTTATTCACTGCAAATTGGATTATGGAGATTTTTTACATTGTTGTAGCTTTTCTGGCGACATTTTATTTCTATACGAAATACACGTACAATTACTGGGAGCGCAAACACTTTAAAACGCTTCCAAATGTTAACTATTTAATGGGACATTTTAAAGGAATTTTCTTCCGAAAGCAGAGCTTTGCAAATTTAATGCTCGATCTGTACAATCAAACAACAGAGCCCTATGTCGGACTATATAGCACATTTCGTCCGATTCTATTTATAAGAGATCCAGAATTGATACAATCGATTTTAGTGAAAGATTTCAACAATTTCATGAACAGAGGTGCGTGATTTGTCTGTGATGATCCAGTGCAATGGTTTTATGAATACCTGTTTTTTTTTTATATATTTTGTATATCATATTTCATGAACACCGTCGATTTTCTTTTCATCGTCAGGAATTTTTGTTAATGAACAGAAAGATCCGTTATCCGGCCATTTATTCAGTTTGCCGGGTCAAAAGTGGAAAAATTTACGTGGAAATTTATCGCCAACATTCACATCGGTTAAATTGAAGACAATGTTTCCAACATTTGTTGCGTCCGGTGTCCCATTACAGAGACATTTAAAGAAAATAGCTGAAAACGGTGAACCGATTGATATGCGAGATTTGGCCGCATGCTACACAACAAATAATATTGCATCAGTTGCGTTCGGCATCGAAGTGGATACAATCACTGATCCAAACAATGATTTTCGAAAATTTGGCAAACGAATTTTCGAACCAACCATTTGGAATACCATTCGTGGAGCAATCGCTTTTACGGCACCAAAATTAATGGATTTATTTTCAATTCGACTCACGGATCGTGATGTTGAGGAGTTTATATATTCGGTTGTGAGACAAAATTTAGATTATCGCCAAAAGTATAATGTCACACGAAAGGATTTTTTCCAGCTGTTAATTCAACTTCTTAATAGTGAAATGCAAAACATCGACGACCCAAGCAAAACCGAATCTCAGAAAAAAATGACCATTGATGAAATGGCCGCTCAAGTTTTTGTATTTTTTATTGCTGGATATGAAACATCAGCAACGTCATTGTCGTACTGTATGCTTGAATTGGCCAAACAACCTGAACTACAAAAACGTGTTCAAAATGAAATCGATTCGGTTTTAGATAATCATAATGGAAAGATTACATATGAATCCCTTTCGGAAATGAAATTTATGAGCCAATGCCTGGATGGTAAATGGAATATTTATTATTATTAATAGGCAGACAAAAGATTTTAATTAAATATTCATGTGTGTATTTTCAGAGACACTTCGATTGCATCCCATACCATTTTTGAATCGATCATGCTTGAATAATTATCGTATTCGGGAACCGAGAACATTATTGAAAAAGATGTACAAATTTTTATACCAGTAATTGGTCTGCATCATAACGAAAAATATTATCCAGAACCGTTGAAATTCAAACCGGAACGGTTCAGTGATGAGGAATTGGTTGACAAAAATCAAATTAATCGTCCGTATTTACCGTTTGGCGATGGACCGCGCAACTGCATCGGAATCCGAATGGGAATTATTCAAGTCAAAATTGGATTAGTTACGATGTTGCAAAAGTTCAATTTTACATTAGTTTCGGAAGAAGATCATAAGAATCCAATTGATTTTGATCCAAAATCCTTCATTCCTCTTCCCAAAAAAGGGATTCATCTCAATGTGATTAAACGTTCTGATATTTAATTGATTCTTTTTTCTTTCATTAGTTTCACAATAAAATGTGAATTCAATAAAATTTTCGTAAAAATATACGAGACGATTGAAACATGTTTCATTCAAAACGATTGGGTGGAATTTTAGGGATAATGGCCGTTCGGTGACTCATATCATCTATCATTCGCCAAGGGATCGAAATGCAAAGTAAAAATTAAAGCAGGAATCGCTTGACATTTTTGTTCATACTATCCGATGGTAACCAAGAGAAATTCTTTTTTATTTTATTCATATATTCATTTTATTCTTCACAACAGTTCTCATTTTTGCTCATGTATTTACAATCAATTCATCCTAATAATCTGAAAATGAATTTATTTAAAATATACTTTCCTTCTTTCAGTAGCCAACTGTTCAATTAGAATGATATTAAATAAAAAGATAATAATTTGCCATTGAATAATAAATTATTGCACATGAAGAATAAATTTATTTTATTATTGTTTATTAATTTTATAATTGGCTTAGATTGTTTTCATCTTTATTTTATTTATTCATTTCAAAATGTTACGGTTTTATTGCACCAGCAAAACGTCAATTTAGTTTTGAAATTTATCACATGTCGTTTTTCATGTCGACATCATGAACCAAATTATTCGAATTGAACAATTCGTTTCAAATGACATATGTGATTGATTTTGTCGCTAACTACTACTATTATTCGCACAGCTTCCGATTTCAGATTCGGTTGAATGTTGATTTTAACAATTTTTCTGCACTTTTATTGGATCCATTTGCAGAATATACATTTTGGAAATGTAATGAAAAGAGGAAGAAAAAAAACATCAAATTTTGTTTGAATCCTTCTCAGTTTTGAACTCACCGAATCATTCTTTGGTCAATTAAATGTGATTCGAAACATTTTATTCAAAAATAAATAATATTAATAATATTGCATAAGTTTTTCCAATGCTTTCATTAAAATTCTACTTCGGCGCTTTTTTTTTTTGCTTAACAAATTATTAGACAATTTTGACCGTTTTCGTCGATTTCATATTCACATCATTAATTTTTAAATAATGTTATAATAAATAATGTTCATTTCAACAAATTTTAAATTGGCCGACTGTCATCATCGTTCGATGTATTTTCGATTTATTTTTAAATTTTTTCGGGATCAGACAAAAAAATTAATTCTAAATAAATTACATTTTTCTCTTTTTTTACTCTTTGTGGCTACAAAAATACAATATTCATACATACATTTGATTGACATTAACATTCAATAGATGCATCCAGGCCTAGAACATCACTCATGACATTTGATTTGACCGGTTAATGTCCACAATTGGTAGCCAATGGCAAATTTTGTTCAATTCACAATCATTCTACGTTGGTATTGCCAATTTCTTAACTGAATCGAACAAACGTAGAATAATTGTCCATTTAATAATAAACATTTGAAAATTTATTCAGCTCATGGTTTTTCACAAAAATAAATAACGATAAATTTTCACTTTCACTTAACATATTAAAAGGTGTATTCTCACATTTTGTTTACATTGATAACGCAAAAAGAAAAGAAAAATTAATATATTGTGATGTCTGAATAATTAGTTGTATTAGATACGAAATGACTTTTTATTGATTATATTGTAGATACTAGATATTTGTTCTTTCATAATGAACAATATGATTAGAATTGATCCATGTGACAAATGGCATTTCTCTTGCCCATCCAAACAAACCGAGCACTCTCATTGTGTTTTTCCTTAATTTAAATGTTCAAAAAAAATAAACAACAACATAAATCAAATAAATGAAAACGGTATAACCTAACAGAAAAACTAAAGTGTTTTTGATCATCTGAAAGAAATTGCGCTTAATGAGATATCCACCAAAACGATTTGATATTGAATTTCGTTGACGATTACATAGCGCCATATTTTGCCAATATGGAGGATATTGATCAGGTCGGCATTGAATTGTGTGATAAATAGCATTATTTCCATTGCTCATGTTCATGTTCATGTTCATGTGCATATTAATTTGCGTTTGCATTTGCATGTTTATGATGTTACTTTGACTAGTTAGAGGTCGATGCGATGGCATAAACGGTAATTTATTATTTATAAATTTACGTGAATGTAATTGATTTGATTGAATTTCAAATGGTCGATGATTGAACATATTCGTATTCATATTCATACCGTCCCTAAAAAATGTTCGAACGAAGAAAAAGAAGATATAAATAAAGAAAATGAAATAATAAAAACATATTCATTCAAGACGGGGCGCAACCAATTCCAATGTTTAGGAATTGAGGAAAATTTACAAAACGAATTATACAAAATATTCTCAACAGAAAAAATAGAAACAACATGCAATAAAATAAATAATAATAATAAATAGAAAATAAACTATTATACAATTTGACAAATAAGGCAATATACACTTTTCAGTTTTCCATGTGGTGCAAAAAGGCAAAATTGATGGAAAAAGTGAGCAAAAGTCCAAAAAAAGAAAAAAAAAGGTTCGACTGCCGTGTGGAGTGTTTAGCCCGCCTTTTTCTACAATTCATATCTAAATAAAAATGTTAAATAGTTTTTCTTTCTTCATTTCAATTTGTTTTTTCGTTCATTGATTCCTTGGTGTCAAGGACGAATCTCAAATTTGGGAAAAACAATGTTTGTTGTTTATCATTTCATATCATTTTCATTTTGTCTATCTATTCATATTTTAATATTAAACGAATCGTCAATAAGTACTAATTTCTTCTGCATCCACTTCAGTTTCTTCTGCATGAAACATTGTTGTTGTTTATCCAAATGAAAATAAATCTATGTCTATGTGATTTAATTTTTGGATGTTTTGCAGGAAATTTTGTTTCTTTTTTCTACTATTTGTTTGTATGAAAAATGATCAAAGTTTGGTATTTCTTACACTCGTTCGTAAAACAACACATAGGCACTGGACGAAACCAAACTACTCTCATGTACTGGACTCACACTGAAAATCAAAATTCGAGAATAAAATTTTCGGTTTTTTTTTTCTTTCGCAATTTGAAAAATAGTGATTCTTACATGTTGTCATTGAATTCGTGCCATTTTCGAAGGGTAGGATGTTTACACACGGCCACATAATGTCCACCAGCCGTCGAACCTATAAATATATATTCAAAAAATAAAATAAAACTGCATGGAACTTGTAAAAGGCATTTAAACATACCCATGTGATTACAAATGCCATATAGTGAATATTGGACTGTTTTTGAATTAGCTCCGTACGGTGCCATATTTAGTTCACGTTCACCAACCGGAAATTCCACAATATTCGTCATTTTGCTCCAGCGAGTTTCCGAAAATCGTTTCAAATCTGTTCAAATTATGACAGCGAAAGTTGTTTTTTTATTTTTTTTTATTGGAATTTTGTGATATTTATCGATTGATCGCATAGACGGATACTTACGAATAGCAAGATATTTTGGGAAGCGTTGGATGGTAAAACTTTTCGTACTTTTTCGTCGTGTTTTGCATTTGGAGCATGTTGGCATCTCATCACCATCTAAAATTTCCTCTTTTATAAACAGATCTAGGCAACTTTCCAATTTGCATCGGCTCGATGTTGGCAATGACACACTGTAAAACCATAAAAAACATAAGTCCAAAAATTCATTAAAAAATAAAATATTGAAAATCCTTGGCACTCACCTTAAATCCCAAAAGGGATCAAATGTTACACTAGAATTTCCACAGACCGTGCATTTCAATGAACTTTTCAATTGTCCAACAAACAAATCTTTAATAACCGAATTTTCCACTTTTGAATACCATTCCCATGTCAGATCAGCCTTTTGATTATTTGTTCAAATTGTCATCGATTTCCAATTTTTCACCTTTTGTACCCGTATTCAATGTACAATGCAATGCATCCAAAAAGAAGCGCAAAAATTCTTGTGCATCTTGTTGTGAACATCCGCTATACATTCGATGTTTTGTTGAAAATGCTGATTTTAATTCGCTTGGTGTTACTGAACGCGATGAACCGCTCCACATTTCTTTAATTAATTTGGCAAATTCGGTAACAATTCGCGAATCTTTGGCCGCATTCGATGAATTTACATCGAATTTTGTTTTGAGGTAACGCGTCAAATCTTTGGTGTGACCTAAACATTGTATGATTGAATTCATGAAACATGTATTGCCAATATTTCGAAGGCCGCAAAGTCCTTGATGGGGGAAAAAAAGAAGAAGAAAATATTCCGTTTTATTGTGTGAATCCGTAATTGAAATTGTAACGGTGATTGCAAACCTTCGGTATTATCATCATCGGCAGTTCTATCCGAAATTGAGCTGGCCGCAAGTGATTTGGTAAAGGCATCTGTATCGGGTAAAATTCGGCTTGAAATGGACGATGTTCCAGTTAGTTTGGCATCACGGTCATAGCGGCTTGGTGTTGGTGGTAATGTGCCACGGACGGAGTTCGTTTTCTAAATAAACATGAACATTTTTTCTTTCGATTAAATTTAACAATAAATATGCCAAAAACATTCACAATGGACTGGTGTCTCAAGTGTCGAAATGAAATGTTCAAAATGAATGAATTATTTTAAGCTGGCAATTTCTTGCGATCGATGTTGGCTACGGATGATTAGTGCAAAGCCACAAAAACTCACATGGAAAAACAAAACAAAACAAAACAATTAAACCAAAAAGGTAAACAACTAACAATCCGAGCTATTATATTATTGATTGTTGTTTGAATGAAAACGAACGAAAAAAATAAATAAATGATTCGATAAATTATTATTTATTATTATTATTATTATTATTGTGTGCATGCACATCACACTTACGTTATCACCATTATCAATGAGATGATTTTGTTTAACTGGCGCATGTGATTCTTTAATTATACTTTTTGGTAGGACCGATGACGTTGATGTATCGGTCATGGCCGAAAGTGTTGAGGTTGATGATGATGCCGATGAGAGCATTTCTTCTGGGACAGCTTTGCTTGCGATGCCATTGAATTGATGCGGACAACTACCATTTGTAATGGTATTATATTTTTTGGCATGGGCGGCATCGTTAAATTTTTTTTATTATTTATTATTATTATTATTGTGTGCATGCACATCACACTTACGTTATCACCATTATCAATGAGATGATTTTGTTTAACTGGCGCATGTGATTCTTTAATTATACTTTTTGGTAGGACCGATGACGTTGATGTATCGGTCATGGCCGAAAGTGTTGAGGTTGATGATGATGCCGATGAGAGCATTTCTTCTGGGACAGCTTTGCTTGCGATGCCATTGAATTGATGCGGACAACTACCATTTGTAATGGTATTATATTTTTTGGCATGGGCGGCATCGTTAAATTTTTTCGCCGTTCCATTTGATGGTAATGTGGATGCGATTTTGAGACTTTTCGTCAATCCTGCTGATGTTAATGATGATGATGATGATGATGTATTATCATTGAAAAATTCCTTAAGCGATGCCACATTAGCGGTACTCGGTGGATTCTTTCGTTCCGATTCATCACTGTCAATGTATTTGATGTCATCCAATAAATCAACCGGACTATTATGCTGTACAATGTTCATATTTTCCGATTGGAAATGATGATTATTATTGGCCAATGTGGATTTTAGTTGGGTCGATCTTTTTGGTATTGCGCTAGCACTTGACACAGCACACACTTTTGCTTGACCAACACCAAATGTGATTGATGTTGAAACTTTATTTCTATTAGAATCTTTGGCGGGCGATGACGTCAATGACGATAATGAAACGTATCCATTCACCAATTTTGATTTATCACTGTTATTATGATTATTATTATTATTATTTTTATTTAGATTGATATTTTTTTCACCGGTAGCCGATTTGGATCTTGAGTTAATCACTTGACTGCGTGCCAAATCGTACTCACACTTTAAAAAGTCTGGATTTCTATATGGCGATAATGGATACGTTCCAAGTCGACGTTTAAATGATTCACTGGACATTAATTTTGTTTCATGGATATTATTATTGTTGTTGTTATTAGCGTTAGGACTGATTGTTCCATTCATCGATTCATAGTCATTTGTTGTGATCGTAGTTTTTGCTGTTCCATTATTACCATTTGTAATGGACGTTGTTGGTGTGGTCGTCTTTATGGTTGATTTTTTAATGGCACCCGTTGATTTAATAGCAATGCCAATAGACGAAACATTTGATTGTAATTTTTTGGGGGTTTTCAAATTGTTTGGATTATTATTAATATTATTAATGGATGACGAGCTCACAACAATCGAATCACTCAACGCGTTATCATTGTTATTGAGTTTATTATTGTTATTTGAATGCTTTTGGGTTAGTGTGGTTTTTAAATGATGGCTATTTGTATTTTTAGCGGCAACAATGCGTTGTTTACTGATTTTATTCAGATTTGCATTTGTTAGATCATTTGGAATGTAATTGTTGTTATTATTATTATTATTATTATTATTATTATTAGCAGATGGAATTGAATGCGTATGCGTATGCAATTGAGATTTAGATTGAATTTGTGTATGCGATACAGGACTATTCGAATGCAAGCAACGTGAATTTACCAAATTGTTCGACACCACATTGGTTAATTGATCTTGATTTGTTTGTTTTACCTTAAGGCCAGTACTTGTGATTGGTGATGTCGAACGTAAATAATCCCTAGTGCTAGCACTACCAGCCAATAATGAGCCGGTCGTCGGTATGCATCGATCTCTTGATGTTGATCGTCTATTTGCGATCGTTTGATGATGATTTCCACTAATTGAATCAATTATATTTGAATCGGTCAACGATCTAGAACGTGATAATTCACAATTCGGTTTATAATTGGCAACACTGTATTTTTCATATAAATCAGCGCCCGATGTTGCAACCGAACGTGCTAATGATGATGCGGATACACGTTTAGTTTGATTTTGATTTGGATGTAACAGTGATTGTGATAAAGAGTAGTTTGATTTCTTGTTATTTATGTTTGATGTTATTGGATTTGTGTTGATTGAATTTGGTGTTGTTGTTGTTGTTGTTGTATTATAATGATGATAACCATTATCCAATGATAAATCACGAAAACGGCTATCCGATCGGAAACGTGAACCCAATGGCGGTTTACTACGATAATAATCACGATCGATACTGTTACGTGTTAACGAAGATGATGGTATGGATGTGGTTGACGTATAGTGACGTTTACTTACGGATGTTCCAAATCGGCTGGATGTTGAATCATCTCCGTTAACACTGCGATATGAACCAATTAAACTTGATCGACGATACAATGTGTCACCAATGCTTGATGTTGTTGATGGTAAATACGTATTGCGGGTCGATGTCGGAAATCGCGTTGATATTACAGGCATAATATTATTGGATAATCCACACTCACAAATATTTTTTTTTCTTTTGCTTCTTTTTTACGGTAGCGGTGATTATAAGCGCCCGAAAAAAAAAAACAAACGAACGAACGAACAAACAAACTCTTTCACTGTGTTCAATCTGTTATAGTTTGTTTTCTTGGTTGCAACTGATGTTAATTCCAATTAACAAGTTGATTGATGTGCGTCAAACACGGTACGGTTGTGTCAGTTTACTGTCTACATATGTTTCTCTCTGATTGTGTGAGAGTGTTTGATTTCGAATCGATGACGGTTGACGTTTGCCAAATTCACTGTTTGCATTTAGCATTGATTTGATGTTTTGTGATGATTTTCAGCTGTATTAACGAAATCAAAGAAAATGAGAATCATGTGAGAAACGACACTTTAATGAAAAGGAAAAAAAAAATTAAATATCACAATCTGCCTATTGTTGGAAATTCTATTTTTGACAACAACCGACTGGTAATCATCATCATTATTCATAACATGCACGTAATCGATTTACTATTCACTTATTCAGTCCGCTTCATTTTCATTCAAATAAATTCCTTTGCAATTCTGATTTTAAATTATTTTGCAGACAAATGACACAAACTAATCGATTTTTCGATAATCTAAAGGGCACTCGGATTGGGTTAGTACACGCGACAATTTCCCGAACACAAGCTCACTGATGAAAAAAAAAAATACGAAAAATCGAACGACATTTTCGAAATTTTCTTTCTTTTTCTCTGATCCGACCACTTTAACTAACTGTTCTAAAATATTACAAATATTCAATGTCTTCTATGTGTCACTGAAAAAAAAACAAATTGAAAAAAAATCCGTCAAAAATCAATATTCTTCAATTCAATTCAATTTGCTACGAAAAACTGAGAATAGAGCGAGAGAAAAAAACATGATGATTAAACATCCAATTATAATCACGTAAATTATATATCTAAACATCATATGCACGTTGCACATCATTCAATACATTCATTTGCGCCTACTGTAGTACTACTACGAATGGTACGAAACGTACGAAATGAACCAAGGAAGAGAATCAAGGTCATCCACATGGTATTTTTGGTATTATGTATTGTGCGCAAGTATATAATATTATTGTTATAAAATGAAGCATTGTGCATTGTACATTGACAGTTTGAAAAGATTTCAAAAATTATGCACAATGAAATGCATTCATATTTACACCATATTCCGTTTCTAATCTTGACCGTACTAAAAAAGTTTCCTTCATTGCTTGCATGTGTGTTCGAGCACACAGTTTTCTGTTGCCAATACATGCGTATCCATATTTGCATATCGATCAAACATATGTATTCAAACAGCAGCACAGCTGCACCAGTGAGACAATGTTTCACATGAATGCACTTCAAATATTCAACGGGATAGCCGTTTGATTAAATTTGCGGTCCACTGCTAACAATAATTTTATTTTTCAAAGAATTTGTCTTCCAAATGAATCAGAGCTTATTTATTACAGTTTGTATATGCATAATAGATCAATAATAATCAATGTTTGTTGTTCGTATTGAATTTCAGAACATTTCCGTATTTGATTTTGAATCAAAATCGCATATTTTTTTTCAACTCATACATTATTTAAGTTTTGATTAACATCGAATGTGCGCCTGTATTGATGAACATTGCAAATTGTGATCACGGTCAACGGTGTATATTTTTTTTTATTTTTTTTTCCTTTCTTCTTTCAACTTTTCATTTCTCGTTCGTAATTCAAATTCGAACAAAGTTGTGGAATTTACAACTACACATATGACACGCGCATTGCGATTGAATTGTACGGAAGTTTATGTTTTATTATGATTATTATTATTATTTTCTTTCCTGGCTCTTCGTTTCCAATTTTGTTTCGATGAACGAGAAGAAATTATTTCCAATCCATGCTAATGAAATCAAAGGAATTATTTCCCAAAAATAAAACTCATCACATGACACAATCCAATTCAATCGGACAAATTGATTCTGTTCAGGTCGCAGAGCATCCTGATGAATCATTTACTCATTTTTATTATCACAAATCATAAAACGCATCGAAATCTCTTTTGAAATTGTAAAAAATACAGAAAAATTCACTCATAAAAAAGAATTTCTTTTGAACGAGGAAAAAATAGGTCGAGCACCGATTCATACACACAACGTCCGAATGAAATTGTCTCACGCACCATCAGTATTTATTTATTTCTTTTTCTTTTTCGTCACATTTTCAACTATATTCAAGTCTTTCAATTTATTTTGGCTTTGATTTAATAGAAAAAATTCTCACCAAACGGCAAACTCAACTTTATGATGTTCGAATGATTTTTTCGGTGTTCATCGAAACAATCATGCAGTAACTAACTGCGACCCAAAGACCGTAGAGAAGAGATCGAAAAAACGAACTATACACACTTTTCGAGTTGAGAAATCAAGGAGCTCTCAACACTCAACACAGCCCCCACAGTATAATACAGTCGAGTGGAGAGCACACGCGAAACATTCGTAACATCAGTCTAAATATAATAGGCCTCCATATTCAATATTTTCCTTCTTTTTTCCGTTTCACTCATTCGGTTCTAGCAATCTTACCGTCTTGCTTCTTGCCACTCAATTGAGACAATGTGAGAAAACTATATATTATTATGTGTTGTGTTGTTGCTTTAAAATGGTTGCAATCGATTGTCTCTTTTTCGCCCATATCGATAAATATACAAGTACTAGCAACTAGCAGCTACGATGTGTTCCATTTGACGGATAATAATATAATTTCATATCGAATGAACGAACGATTGTGTTGTGCATGCCTCGTGATGAGATGTCTACATTGATGAAATGACGAGAGCACGTGCATGTATTGCAACGAAAAATCCGTCGGTGCGCAAGAATCGGCACATTTCATTTTTCGTTGAGTTGATTGTTGTTGCTTTTTTTTCCTGTTATATTGAAATTATGAATATACGGCGGCACAACAATTGAACATTTCATTGGATTAGCGTAATCTGACATTGCAGGTATATACAAATTGCATATAGCTGCAAATTTTGAATGCATTTGGACACCCGTTTGATGTTATCCAATATCCAATAAACAAACATTGCATACCTCTAATTGGTGTTCAACCATTGACAACGGTTCCATCGTGTGAAATATAAATTATAAATTTCAGAGACTCTTCAAATAAACTCTGACGTCATTCAATTTTATTGAGCGTCATTATCAGAAACATCATGAAAATAGTTATCGGAAGATTTTTCGCTTTTGGATTTTGAATTGGCTTGATTATTATAAAATCGTTAATGTAAATGCCACACAAACCATGTCTCACCAAATTTGAAGAAAAAATTCATTTCGCAATTGTAACCCAATCGAATGGAATATATTATTATTGTGTCACATCATTTGTCTAACCTTGACAGCGGCCGGACATCGAAAGGCCGTAACAATTCATTGGCAATTTATTTGAAGCATTTCACTACGAAATATAATCAGGCCAAATTCAACCGAATCCGAATTTCAATTGTAAATTTCATTTCATTTCATTAATTTTATTTGCGGCATTAAATAGAGTATTTGGCGTTGTAGGCCTGTTGAATGACATCAGATCATTTTTCGAATTATCGTGTATGGCTCCGAATTTATTCGGTTGGGACGGTGACACAACTGAATTTAATTCCCACGTCGAATTTTTCGACTGTCGTTTGTATACACCAATATTGAATCGGCAATGCAGAAAATTGCTTGTGGTCGTTGCTCGTGTAGCCGTTTTGTGTTCAAATATTCTATTTATAAAAATTATTTAAAGTTTTAAAGAAAATGAAAAATTTTACATTTCGACCATCTATATATTCCGTCGTTGTGGACTTCGTGATTTAAAATGAATCTTTTCGGATGAGAAATACGCCCGATAATTTTTTGAATTGCCTTTTATTTTCGTTTATCGGGCCCATTTTGTACTTTATATGGAATGAAAATTCTAACAAAATTAGCAGAAAAAAGCACATTCAAAGTCATTATAATAATGTACAACAAATACCATGGAAAGAAATATCTTTCATAAACGGATGAATCACGCGCAAGAGCTAAAAGCAAAACGCTACCAAATACATCATCAGTAGTAAATCATCTTATGCCTGAAACTTCGAAGGACTTTTTCGTTCATTTGAATGAACATTTAAAATGGCTTACTTCTATTCCAAACAGCTAGTTATAGGTAAAGCCTTTAAAACAATAGCCACAAAGTTTGTGCCTATTTCAATTTGTAAACACTTTTTAATTGAATTTAATTTAATTCAATTAGCATTTTTATTATTCTTCTAACACATTATCGTTGTTGCTGATCTAGGAAGTGTTAGGTTTGTGAGCTTTGTTTAAGAATGAATAAAACGGAACCGAATCACTAAGGAGGAAGAATAAATGATTGTGTGTTGTTGTTGTTTTTTTCTTTTTGTTTGAAAGTCGCATTCGCTTTATTATTGTCATTGTCGTTCGATAAATTTAGATTTAATCGAATATTTATTTTTTCTTTATCTTCGGATAATAAGCAACGAATAAATCGTTGACACAAAAGGAAAAATGATGACTGTTAGCTCAATAATAATAATAAACAAAGCACAATTCGAATTTAATTCCATTTCAATTTTATTACCATGGCAAAGTAAATAAATAATCAATCACACACACACACACACATTGGTTACCGAATCAAAGAAAAGATTTCCCAATTCTATTAACACAAACCAGACACAACACACATCACAAATAATTTTTCCACATTTTTGAATACCAAACAAATGATTCACTCGCGATAAACATATCACATCCACACTGAATTTCAAATGAAACATTCGAAAATATAGTTCTGTTTACAGGCATTTCACGAATATCATTATTATCGCATAAGAAAAAAAAGAACGAAAAAAAAAGAGTACAAAACTGTTTTTCAAGGTTATCATCAGCGCTCTTTACTCTTTACACATAATTTACGTTCAATTCATTCTGTTGTTTCTTCGTTTTTAATACAACAATTCAATGAAAACGTTCTCATTTCATATGAATTTCAGTGGTTTCGGGGCGACCAAACAATATTTCACGCACTTATTCATTAAACAAATATCGATTTTTTGTTGATTTTACCTGATTTTCATATCCGTTTTCATGGTGTATCTTAATCCTTAACCGATCAACGTTGATATTTGATCAATTTTGTGTGATATTTTGTTTTTTCACTTCGATAAATAATTAAATATTATGAATTAAAAAATTATCATCACTGAACTGAATCACTGGCTATGAGAGACGACGACAATGAATTAGGACACTGTTTACACAAAAAATGTTTGATACATTTGACAAAAATAGCTCGCTGAATTCAACGGACGAAAAAATAAAATAAAATCCAAACGAATCGAGCACACAAACACGAACTAAAGAGACGAAAAGAAAAAAAAATTCTTCAACTGCACGCACATGAGAGCTAATGATGTATCATCTGATTCTATACTATTTACTATTTACTACTGAGTCAATGCAAAGACTCTTTTTGTTGATTATTATTTGTTTTTTTTTTTCAATTGCAAATGAAAGAGAAAAATTTCACTTTTATTTGGCTGAATGAGGTGCGTTTGTGACACGAACTTGCACCACCTAATATATAACAGTAAATGTTAATAACGGTGTTGTATTTATCTTGGACGGGCTGCTCTCGGCTCTAAGTGTTCTTACATTGAAACAACTCAATCGAATAATCGGAATGCGACTCAAATGGCATCGAATCGAATTTCATTTCATTTCATTTTGTATGTGTTTAATGTTGTCGCGCGCGCCATACATCGATACGTTTTACAATTCAACATTTACTATATGCTCCATCCATTTCGTTTGTAGCCCTTTTTTTTCAGCGATGATTAACAATTGCGGCATGATGAACATTATTATTTAACAATCAGCCACGGTCAACGTGGGTACGACGCAGTACAATGCAACTGGAACCGTTTTTTTTCTTTCTCTTTTACATGCAATGTTCGCTCGCTCCCATTGAATCTGTCAAAAACTTAACGAAACGTTTTCAATGCGCAACGTGAGACGTATTGTTTACACTGTCAATTCATTTTGTATTCCTTTTGCAGCTCTGGCCGATTTGGTACTAATGTGTTGGATCGAATCAATGGTTTTTTTTGTAAACATATTGATGACGTCATATTTTTTTTCTTTCGGCTTTATGTTTCAAGTTTTCCTTGAAATAGCTGTTTTAAATTCATGGAAGTTTGAAATATATGAATCGAGCTCTGATAATTTTGAAATATTGCAAAGCATCTGGAATTTTGGACTCTTTTCTGGTTAAGAAGGATCTTGTATGCAAGCTGTTTGTGTTATCGCATTTCTACCTCTTTGAATGCATTTTCTCTCTTATCTATCATGAATAGTTCATTTTGTTCAGAAATGAATGGGCAAAAATATGGAAATATTTCTCGAGAAAGACCCGGAGACATCATAAAATAATCAGTCACACTACAGTTTCTTTTGTTCTTATGCGTGTTTTTATGATCCGGCAATGTGCGCCATTTGACTTTTGCGCAACATAGTCTCATAATGCACGGAGACGCGATCACGCATCTACAAATGTACACTAATTTTTCATGGGTTGGTATTAGTCTGTATTTGTTTTGCATAAATAATACGCACATGAAAAATGGCGCTCGAAATGAAAGCATGAAAATAATAGTGCTGGATGAAACGAAGGCGTAAGAACTGACTTTGCTTGTTAGGCTGCTGTTATTATTTCTTAAATGTGCATTGCGTTCGGTAACAAATTAATTTAGTGTTTTGCTTGTTTCGAAGAATTCAAAAAACATTTTTATCCTGGATAAAAAAAAAGATTCATCGTTGCTTCCGTACGCAAATTAAAACAGTTTTTCAGACGATGGAACAAGAAAAAAACAATAAAAGACGTTGTTCTTCTCGCATGGCGATTAAAGACGAACTGCATCCTCCGCCATCCAAAAAACCCAATAATAACCAAGATGAGCCTGAATCGTCAGTTGATGAAGTAAGATTTAAAAAATATTTTTCATTTTGTTTTTTTCATCGGCTAAAAAAAAAACTTTTTACAGTTAAATATTAAAGTGCGATGTACACTTTGCTATAAGCCAGACGTGGATAAAAAATGTACCACATGCAATCGACATTTTCATTCGAAATGTATGAAATGGACCAATACGCCTAGCGATTGGAAATGTTATGCGTGCTTGAAATTAAAACAAGTACCAAATCCAAGGTAACACACAATCTTATTCTAAATTCATATGAATATTGTTTTTAAATTTGTTTTCCGTTTTTACTCTCTCAAACAGCCAATTGGATTATAATTTGACAGAAATGCTGACAATTTATGAAACGATGTTGAAATTCGATGAACGAATTGCTAATCTCAAGCCTTTACGACAGGAAGATATCGAGGCATTGAAAAAAATATTCTTCGAACGAGTCAAAAGTCGAATTCAACAATCTCAATTTCAATCGGCTGATCAGTTTGTCAACATCATTCATAAATTGGTTTTCGACGTTGTCACAGTTTTGGCCGATAAAAAATCCATTTCTTTGGTGAAGCTTAAAACGTGGGCCGATGCAGTGATAAAACATTGCAAAGATAACATGCGTTTGCTGGATTTATGTTCGAAATGTTTCATTAACAAGAGCAAAGATCCCATCAATTGGTTTACGGATGTTTGTGAATCGCGTCATAGAGTCGTATGGGCAAATGCTACCCTATACTGGCCTGCCAAAGTGCTAAAAGAGGATGTGAAATGGATCACTGTCCAATACTTTGACGATCACGAGATAGATAAAATCTCACCGAAAAATATTATTGACTATTCGGATAACAATCCGAATGACGCAATGGATGAAGAGAGCATTCTACGCTTGAATAATTATACGAAAGTAAGTAGTGTTTCTCTTCATATTACAACTATAAGCGATTAAGAGGAGAGCTAATTTATTTTTTATTGTTCCAATTTAATTTTACAGGATGTAAAACGATATATGGAAAAACTTGGTGTAGGAACGCCACCGGATGGAATTTCCAAGAGATTTTCGAGTGTTTTGAATCGATATACGATTTCAATTGCGGCTTCACATCAATTGTTTTTACGTGAACTGCAAAGTGCGAAAGATGAGGATCTACAAGCCCATCGGCTGGAACTGAATAAATTGAAGGAAGAAAAAGAACAGCTCGCACAAGTTAACGGAGCGAATATCGACAAAATCATAGCTGATAGTTCGAACTTGGCCGCTGAAAATGCTCAATTAATCGCCGAAAATGTTGATTTGAAAGAACGCAACAATCGTTTGGCTGATACTTTGTTAAACATCCAAACCGAAAATGCTCGGTTATTGACGGACATGGCTAATATGAAAACCGAAGTGGAAGTGGCTGAAAGTCAACGAAAAAAACTTCAGGAAAAAATTAACAAATTATTTGAATAGAAATGTTTATATTTTCATTTGAAATCCATCATTTTAATATGTAATTTTGCACATTTTCAACATATTAAATAAAAACTTCAAATCTTCCTTCTGACAATTTATTTATTCGATCACTTTTCTTTAAAAATATGAAAGTTTTACATTTTATTCTGGTGCCGCTAATGAGATAATTAAATATCCCTTTTCAAAACTTGTTTGTCGATTCTCTTCTGTCGAATTGTCAATTATTCGAGTGATGCACCAATACCAGCAGCAGCACAGATCCTCTATACACTTAACACCCTTTACTGCATGCTCAATGTGACCAATTACTTTTGGTCAAATTTCGGAATGAATTCCGATATAAAAATCCAAATTTATTTTTGAGGTTTTATTATCCGTTTGAATTCATCGGTCGTCAATACATAATACTGAACAGTTTATTGTTTTAATAATGATGCGAAATAATAAATGCAAAAATCCCAATGTTCAGGCAATAATAATTCTTCGGAAAATATTTCATAGGCAAAAAATACTAACCGGAATATTCATGAATGGGCCAAAATGTTTCAATTCACAATTTTATATTTATGAACATATTGATTGTGGTTATTCGAAGAGAAAACTAGAGAATGAAAACAATAAATATTTTGTTTCGTTCGGCTTCTTCATCATCATCAGTTTCATTCTTCTTTCATTCTTACTTTTAACAAGGACAATTGTATTATTTCTGTTTGGAATTTACGTTCGAATGAAATGAATTGTTGAAAAATTTAGTCAATGTTCAGAAACAAATTGTGAATCGTTTGCTTAGGAAAGTAAAACAACAAAATGCTGGTCAAAGAAAAAAGGTTTCTCATGTGTCGCATATAAATGACAGCAAGCATTCATTGTAAGTCATGTTTTGCGCGGTTATTTATGTATACGTTGAAAGCAACAAATAATTATGTGTACAGTGTGCAGTGCACACATTGAAAACGTTAAACGATGTTTGTCTTCTCTGCACGGACACGATCGCGGGCAAAGTTCATTTTGTATTGTCAAAAGCATGCGAAAACATTGTTGTACTGCCATTTCGTCTGTTAATTTTATTTATTCATAAAATTTGATTAAAAATTATTCTTTTTGATTTCGGAAATTTAAAAGAATATAAATCAAATCGATTCTTACGAATTTTCATTATTTGTGTCGTTTGAATACAATGGAAAAAAGTAACGCCAAGAAAAGAAGCTGTACTTTACCGGATTCCCCAGCCATTAAAAGAATAAATAATCAAAATGGGATTCAATCACCAGTTGTAAGAATCATTTTTTTTTTTTCTTTTATTTATTGTTCAACTATTAAAAAATGTATTTTGCAGTTAAAAACGCGTTGTTTTATGTGTTATAAGCCGACAGAGGATAATAAGTGTAGCACATGCCACAGACATTTTCATCTCAAATGTTTGAATAGTTCGGGTTTGCGCGTCGATTGGAAATGTTATGCTTGCCTGAGATTGAAACCAGTACCGCATCCAAGGTAAGGCAACCATATTCTTTTATTTTCTTCCAAATATTTCTAAATTGTTTTTTTTTGTACTCAAACCATCTCGAACCATTAGTCAAATTGAATACAATTTGCCAGATATGCTGGAAATCTTCGTACAAATGTTGAAATTTGACGAACGATTACTCAAACTTCAACCATTACGAGCGGACGATGTTCTTGAATTGAACGAATTGTTCGATGAAAAAATCAAAAAAAGAATCGAAACAACTTCAATATGAATCATTGGGTCAATTTTTCAACAGCATGGAAAATTTGCTTTACGATATCGTCGCCAAATTGGACGACAGTATGTTTAATTATTATTTATTTTTTTTATTTCAATTTCCAATCGGAATTCTAGAAAAATATTTTCATTCGCAGAGAAACTTGTTCCGTTGGGAAGATTGAAAGAATGGGCCGATTCTGTGGTGGGCCATTGCGCAGACGAAATAGATTTAATCGAATCATGTTCGAAATGTTTTGTTAGCAAGAGCAAAGATCCCATCAATTGGTTTACCAGTGTCTGTGACTCACGACATAAAGTCGTTTGGGCAAAGATTCAACAAACATATTGGCCAGCAAAGGTGTTAAAAGAAGAGGAAAAATGGTTCACCGTTCAGTTTTTTGATGGACATATTATCGATAAAATCAATCACAAGAATATTATTAACTATTCGGATGATGATCCGAATGAGGCGATGGCAGAAGAGGACTATCATTGCTTGAAAAATTCATTGGAAGTAAGTGAAAACTGATATTAAGTTTACATTCTGAATAATATATTCAAAAATAAAATTCATTGCTATTCACGGAATAGGATGTGAAACGATATTTGGAAAAACTTGATCGAGGAACATCGCCTAGTGATTTTTCAAATGAATTGAAGATTGTATTCAACCGGTTTACTAACTCACGTAAAGCTAGCGAACAATCATTTTTACGTCACATTCAAAGTATGACGAATGCGGAAATGAACAATCTTCAGAAGCAATTGCAACAAATGACAGAAGAAAAGGATCGTCTGTCCCAATTTGCCGATCAAAATATTCAATTAACCGCTGATAAGACTCGGTTAATTGCTGAAAATAACCAATTGGCCGCTCATAAAGCTCAGTTAATTGTTGAAATTTCTGAAATGGAAGCAAACAATGAAAAACTAACTGAGAAATTGATTAAAGCTGAAATCGTTAAAAAGGAACTGTTCGAAAAGGAACATCGCCTAGTGATTTTTCAAATGAATTGAAGATTGTATTCAACCGGTTTACTAACTCACGTAAAGCTAGCGAACAATCATTTTTACGTCACATTCAAAGTATGACGAAAGCGGAAATGAACAATCTTCAGAAGCAATTGCAACAAATGACAGAAGAAAAGGATCGTCTGTCCCAATTTGCCGATCAAAATATTCAATTAACCGCTGATAAGACTCGGTTAATTGCTGAAAATAACCAATTGGCCGCTCATAAAGCTCAGTTAATTGTTGAAATTTCTGAAATGGAAGCAAACAATGAAAAACTAACTGAAAAATTGATTAAAGCTGAAATCGTTAAAAAAGAACTGTTCGAAAAGATTGAAAAGGAAAAAATCAATTCGGAATATGTAGCTGATTTAGAAAGAAGATTCGTTTGCCAAAGTATTCGTTTGCTTGAATGTCAAGCCTTAAACAATCAGCTTTCGGCCAAGTTAGCTGCAAAGGACAAAGAAGACAAAAATAAAAGACAAAAACTCCAGCAAAGCATCATCGAACTATTTAATGAGAAAAAAAATTGAACATTCATTTGAAGTTCAGCCCAAATCATGCAATTCATTTTATTTTTAAGAAATTTGCTGGACCAATGAAAAATTCGTTAGTTTATTTTAATCAAAATCGTGCATGTTGTGTGTATTTTAAAATAGTTAGAGTAGTTGGTCACAACGAGAAAAATATATTCTTTAAAAATAAATAATAGGCAATAATGTTCCACATGGCAGCCGTCCACAAATTGGCCAACAAAAACATAAAATGAGTATTCATTCCGGAAAAATGCCAATAAAATGGATACATTTGTCCAAGTAATTCGCTGCCGATATACATCGATATCGCATTCATACCGGCAAATATCAGTGGTTTGCCCGTCCACCATTTTTTCACGTCAATAATCATATAAAAAATAGTTAATAAGAAAAAACCAACTCCACTGGTAACAAATACAAACGAAAGTGACCAAAGATTTTTGTTTAACGGAATAACACCATCGTTGACTGAAAACTGGCATAAACAAAGTCCTAATAATAATGTAAAAATACCCCAAATGATCCATCGTTTAATACGATCAAATGGTTTCGAAAATAATAAAAGCGTGTAGCCGCATTGAACACCAAAGAACACTTGAACTATTGTTAAAAGGCTTCCGAATGGTCCCTCTGGATCGAATGGTATTGTTTCATCATAAACATGTGAAGCACGTGGCCGTTGATACAAATGGCTTGAACCAATCAAAAGTCGATCAATATACCCGGCTGCGCCACCAATACAATTATTATACCGTCCCATTTCATGTATTCCGCCTGGACCTAGGTATCCAGATCCACAATTTGGCACCGGTAAGCAAAATATTATCAGCAAATGGAAGACTATAATAATTATCATGATGATCCATTGCAAAGAAATGGAAGTTATATCTATAAATAATGCATTCCAACTCGGTTCTTCTTCATTATCTGGTATTGCGGGAGGCAGTGATTTTCGGCAAAGGACTTGAAGCGAAGCAATTACAAAATATGCGATTCCAAATCGTTGCAAAACTCCCATGATTCGAATGTCTTCAAAATCAGGACCGTGAGTGGTATGAATGCATAGACCTATGAAAAAAAGCTTCAGCGATCTCTGAAATGATAAAAAAAACCACAATTAGAAAATGTTTTCTAGGAATTGAATGCCCTGCTGACATACAATCAGAATGCCTTTAAGCATTTCGGTTTTGGGAATGTTTCGAGCGAACGCTGACTTCTGCGAAATTGGAATGCAAACGCCCATGATCCAAAGGAATGATGGAAAGATGAAATCAGCACCATGGATACCATTCCATGCGGCATGTTCCAACCAATAGTATTTTCCGCATCCACTATTTGCGAAAATCATTGAAACAATTGCCAGGCCACGGAATGCATCCAAACTATTGAGACGATTTGAATGCGTTTTCGTAATCGTTTCCCTCGATGTATTCGATGGTGTGTCAGCATTCGATTGATCTAACGACGAATTGGCAGTTTTGATGGGAAAATATTTTCCAAAAATCAAGCTCACGATTTTCCCAATAAAATATATCAACGAAACAAGGAGCAATAGAATGAGAATAGCTGCAAAAGATATTTTTTTGATTAAATTTGCCATTAGCGATAATAACCATTTTCTTACACAGATTCGTATTCACTGGCTCAATGGATGTTTGAATTCGGCAACCATCTCGATCTACAGTTAGATTATAGACACCGAATTGTCCTAAATTCGTCGACTCAACAACACAATATGGTGTACTAAAATATTCATACATTCAAACAATAAATAAACGGATTAATGATGGAAACATCCCTTTCTTCCAGACGTTTTCATTGAAATGAGTGCCGGCATGGCTTAAGACGGAAATTACCTATTTTCAAATGCATATGGTCCCGTGTCTGATTCAAAAATTGACCATTTGAGTTGTGTCTCTGTGCTGATTTTCCGTTGGACATAACTTTGAGCTGGAATTTTCACCACTTTTTTGAATGGACACTGTAATATGGATTCAATGTTAAAAATAATTATAATTTTTTGTTTCAATGATAACTTAATAACTTACCGAAACACATTCATCTGACAACTGATAAAGCCAAACACTTTTTTCTAACGATGAAGTTATGTTCAGCAACGCCTGGTCCACTTTGAGTTTATCGGTGAATGAGCCTCGTAAAAATTCGCCCATATTTATTTGCTTGCATTCCTTTCCACTGAACTATTTCGAATGAATGAAATATTTATATTGAATGCAAGACAAGAAGGCAGAAATAAACAGATTAAAATGCAGATAAAATTGCAATTTTTATCGAAAATGAAAGTTAAAATCTTGCATAAAAGTGAAATCACCATTCAAATGAAACTATGTCAACACAACGAAAACAGATGATAAAAATATAATAGTGTTCACTTACGGCAATCAATGTAGGAAAATAGATTCCATTTCTTTTATTCCATCAAATTTCAAACAACAAATACAAAATACAAATTTTGATTAGATTTGATAGAGACACAATAAAATCACTCTTTCTACGAACAAACACTAAACAAATTCGACACAAATAAAAAAGATTCATTCAACAACTGAAAACAGTGTTATTTTGACAGATAAGAGAATGTCAAATAGAAATTAACAGTGTAGACAAAAATCGAAATACGTAATGTTTTTACTGTTTGCTGTTCCATGTTTCACATGTGTCGCGATTCGACAGTGTATCATTTTCAGTGATACATATGTATATATATTTCGGTGGTAAGGTGTACAAAGTATTGATGTTCGTCCATATGTGTGTTGCATTAGTTCTGTCAAAAACCTCGAGTAAAAGCATTAGCAATCGAAAACACCATTGAATAAAAGAGATTTCTCATTTAACAAACAGTTTTGTATCTGTCAACAAAGCGTAAGGTGTCAAATTTTTGATATAATGCACAATTACAAATTATTATGACATAATGGATGAAATAAAGCACAAATTTCGTGATTTTTTGGACAAACATCAGGTAAATGTTGATTAATTACCGCAACAAATATTGAATAAAATCGATTCAATTGAAATTTTCACTTTGCAGAATCGAAATGAAAAAATTCCATCCATGGGTTTTACGGATAATTACACAAAGAAACTATCATCGACCACCTCATCGAAATCATTAGCAACGCAACGTAATACGTCAACAAATGACCAAAAAACAAATTCCGATGAATCATTCGTGTTAAATATTTGCGATGCCGTTGATACGGACGAAGTTGATCTGAATAAACGTAGTTCATTATTGATTCCTGATCAAGAAATTTTAGATGCCACCGAAGAGATATATTTTCAAGAAAATGTCGATACTGGCATTTATGAACTCAATGTAAGTACACCTAACAAATAGAAAATAATAATAATAATTAGTAATCCATTGTTCATTATATTTTCTATATAGAAATTCATCGATGGTGATATGGGTGTTGAGTCTGTGCAACGAGCAATGTTAGTTCTGCGGCAACAACATAAAGTTATTTCGAAAAAAGTGCTTCAAAATATTTTGGAAAAACGAAATCAATGCAATCAAGAGGTGACCGCTATCCAAGACGTCGATTCATTGCTGCAACAATCTTTATTGGAGTGCAAAAAGTCACGATCATACCTAAGCTGTGCCCGTAAAAATTTGACAACAACCAATCTGCAAATTTTAGCCATGTACAAAAAACGTGAAGCAATGCAAGACATTTTACAAACATTGTACAAATTAAAGAAGCTCAAATCCACCGAAATGCAATTACAAAAATTGCTGGACACTCATAATTATTCCGGAGCCATTGCATTATTGCTGGAATGTAAACGTTTGGCACAAGAGAATGGCCAATATAAGTGCGTAGCTGCATTATCACAAAAACTTCAGGATACATTGCTTATGACAGAGCTTCAATTGGATACAGTGCTTTCCGAAGTTCCACACAGTTTTGATGTTAAAACTTATTCAAATCTACAGGATGCATACAGATTGTTGGGTAAATCGGTGACAGCGATTGATCAATTGCATATGAATTTTATTTCGGCCATTCATACAATGGCATTCACCGTTTTGCTGGAATTTGTCGAAAGGAATACGGACGATAAGCAAAAATGTCTCTTCGAGGAGATGTGTGAAGTAAGTTTCGAGCTTGATTCCACCTCAAATGATCCAAAGATTTAAGAAAAAAAAACGTATTTATTCTTTCCTTACAGATAATTTCATCGGATCGTCTGATTCCGTGTTTAATAAAACTCTGTAAATCATTTTGGTGCATTTTAGTGTGTTACTATCAAGTTGCATTATGGCATCACAATACAAAACCACCGAAAACATTCCACAACGATCCAAACGACGCCGAAAACGAACAAAACTCATACATTGAACAAAAGTTCAAATGTGGTTACAGTCGCATTTGGAATGATATTCAATCGAAATTATGTGTTTTTCTATCGACTAGCCAAACATTGCATACCCTCAAATATGAGCAATTCATTCAAGTGCTTTCAATTGTTCAGCGATTACGTAAAGTTGGCATGGAATTTTGTAATGAAACATCGCCATTGCTAATCGACGCAATGAAAACTCAAAGTGTTCAATTTTTTCAACGTTATCACATATCGTGTTTGGATGAAATTCGTCTTTTTTTGGATAATGAAGCCTGGATGCCGGTCCATTCGTTCAGTGATCTAACGCAATTACAAGAATTTAATGCTGTTAAGACGTCCTTAGAGCGATTTATGCGCAAAGAACAAGATAAAATGAGTTCAAAATCATCCAATGACACGCAGATCGGTGCCAGCAAAGAAATTTCTCTAGAGCCAACACCGGTCAAAGTGTCACCATCAAAACAAACAATGCTTGATCGTAAAAAGAGTGTGGTGGACAATCAATTAGAGGACAATTTATCGAATCATTCACAAGAAGATTGCAGCAGCTCGGTGTATGGATCGTGTGGATATTTTTTGAGATTCTCCGAAAAGAGTTCTCCATTCGATGGTGGCTTTGATGAAGCAATGCGCGAAGAAGATATTTTGGCTGGAATTGCCGATGAATCATCGTGCTATTTTTCAGAAGAAAGTGAAGAAGAACAAATCACCGATCTAATGGCAATTGAAAATGAATCCGATCGAATTCCTAACGACGACACAATCAAATCAAATGATATTCAAAATACACTCACAAATAATTCGACGTTGAATGTGCTGCGTTGCATTGGACGTTATTTACAAATGTGTAAATTATTACATTCCATTTCACCACAAATTGTTAAATGCATGACGGAATTGATTGAATTCTATATTTATGTTGTTCATGAACTGTTTGTTACCGATATGCCTTTGTCCATGGATAATTTGTATACGACTGAATTACGAATCAATTTGAATAGAATCTCAACCGAAGTCATTTCAAAAGTAACCAATTGGAAATTGGATGCATCAATTGTAAGTTTAATCTATAAATATAATGCTATCATTTTAATTGTGAGTTGATTTCTTTTGCGTTCCGTTTTAGATCCAAAATGATTTAAATGATCCAGATACGGCTTATGGTTTACTGTATCGCATTGTTGCAATCGAAAGTGGTATTTCGTTAGTGCGTCAATTTTTCCAAATTCGTGAATATTTGGAACATCTTTTACTGCCCAGCAACAATCACAAATTTTTGTCCACATTTTTCGATGAAACGTCATCGTATCTCCTGCATCTACGGAAGCCGATTTATATGTGCGTGGCTGGACGAATAATTGACCTTAATAGTGTTTTATCATCCATTGCCAAAGTTAAATGGGATATTAATCATGTGAATGTTGAGCATAGCACTTATGTGAACAACATCAATCGAGTAAGCAATAATAATAAATGGATGATTTCGCCTGGACCATCAAACTAATAAGACTTCTTTTTGCAGGGTCTGCAAACGTTTGTGATGCATTTAGAGGAAATCAAAAAAACTGTTCCCATTCCAAAAGAACCAATCTGGGATTGTATAGCGCATGTAATCACGCATACTTTGGTCGAAGGGTACATAATTCCCACAATTACCACATTCATAATTGCTAAACTAATTTATTTTCAAATTTTTCCATTCTTTAGATATTCAAATGCAAAGAAATGTACAGCTGGTGGTCGTGCTTTGATGCAATTAGATTTTGCACATTTTATGTCCATTTTGGAATTATTATCTGGCTTTAAATTTCCAGAACATCATCGTTATGTGGACAGTTACATCAAGGCTTATTATTTTCCAAAAGATTTGCTCGAAATGTGGTTAGGCGAAGAGAAAATGAAACGAAATTATTCAACAAAACAATTGGCTGCATTGATATTCTGTACATGTTCGAATGATCGAAAGATGCGCCAAAAATTAAATGCTTTGCTGGAATATGATGGCAATGTGTCAATTGATTTGAATGATTCTCGGGCATCGGACGGTAAACCATAAATTCATAAATATTGGATTAATTTTCTTCTCCGTGAAATGAAAGAGCTTTAACTGTTTTATCGAGAAAAGTCGGGACCCGGAAAATGTCTAAGGAAATACTATTGTAGGATAAGCAATTGTTGTGAACACTCAGTGCAGCATGTCTCTTTTTGAAAATGTACTTATTTTGGCTCGCGAATAATTGTTTTTTATGTGTAAATTTTAACAGATCTGTTCGATTATGTAGTTATTGTTTTGTCTCTCTGATGTAAATATTTTTGTTGAAGTTCTATTTTCCAAATGATAATAATCGTCGACATTTTCATCACATATTTGTGATTGCTATATTTTATTTATTATTAATGTTTATCGAATCTTCGCACAGTTTGTTGTCACAGAATCTTTATGCGAATCTCTTTCTCCATATAATCTCAAATCTCAAATAACATTCCAACTCAAGTTGAATCCGTCTCATTATAATAATTATTATTCTATTTTCTTTTTTGCTAATTCGTTGATTCAAAACTAAAAAAAAAATCTCATTCGAAATGAGGTCAGGCAGTGGAACCAAATATTCCAGTCAATCTTTTGTTTCGGTTTCGAAGAAAAATGAATGATTTACTTTTATTCGATAAGTTTTATTATTATTCTTTATTAATAATTTCGGGGAATTGTTCGAATGTATTATAATAATAATAGTTCACAATAATCCTGTATTGTCTCCTTTTTGTCATCACTTGATAACAACAAGCAACGGAACAAAAAACGAAATAAAGTTATTTGTCTATGATATACAAAAAATATGTTTTGATGAATGTCGTACTCCGTTTATTTTTTCCATTTTTCATGTGCGCAATTTATAAATCGTTATCAATTTTATTTATTTAAAAAAAAAAACTTTGAATGTCAAACATAAGCTGTTTACAAATCAGCTGTGCCTGGCAATGGGAATTTCACTCCAAATTCTTCAACTTCATTACGCAAAGCAGCAATTTTACCGGCAAATTGTTCAGAATGGCAGGCTTCTTTGAAGTCAATCAATTTTGGACCGCAAACAGTGCCAATTTCCTTCGACAATTTCAATCCACGATCGATGAAGTCAACAACACGATCAATATCGGATTCAACAAGGCCACGTGTTGTCAAAGCGGGTGTACCCAAACGAATACCCGATGGATTCAATGCAGACTTATCACCCGGAACAGTATTTTTGTTGCATGCAATGGAAATTTCTTCCAAAATGTATTCGGCTCTGGCTCCGGTTATTTGAACACTACGCAAATCAACCAATACCAAATGAATATCCGTACCGCCGGTTGCAATGCTATAGCCACATTTGATTAAACCTGCGCATAAACGCTTTGCATTGGCTACAACTTGTTTTTGATAAGCAACAAATTCGGATGTTTGAGCCTGAAGACAGGCTGTTGCAATACCCGCAATAGCATGATTATGTGGGCCACCCTGAAGTCCAGGGAACACTGCTTCATTGATTTTTGATTCCAAATCGTACAAAACCTTATCGCCGTTTGCTTTAACTGATCGTACACCTTTGCGATAGAAAATCAAACCAGCGCGTGGGCCGCGCAATGTTTTGTGTGTTGTTGTTGTGACGATGTCACTGTATTGGAATGGGCTTGGAATTACTTTAGCTGCAACCAATCCGGATACATGTGCCATATCAGCGAACAAATAAGCACCATTTTGATTTGCAATGTCACGGAATCGGGCATAGTCTAAGCAACGTGAATAGCATGAAATGCCAGCAACAATCACACGCGGTTTGAATAAACGGGCTGTCATTTCCAATTGGTCGTAATCGATCAAACCGGTTGCTGGATTCACTTTGTATGGCATACTTTCGAAGAAGATTGAGGTGGCTGAGATTTTTTTCGTTGGTGTGAAGAAGCCATGAGTTAAATGGCCGCCATCAGGTAAATCTAAGCCTATGGTATCAATGGCAAATATTAGTAAAAAAAGAAATCATTTTTAATAAACGGAATTGAATTTATGGTTTATTGTGACATTTACCCATAATACGTCCGTGTGGTTCACATACTGCAGTGTATACAGCAAAATTAGCCGGCGATCCTGAGTATGGTTGAACGTTAACACCCCATTCTTCTGGATTCAGGCCATAGGTAGCCAGAGCACGTTGTTGACACAAAAGTTCGATTTGATCGATGTATTCGTTGCCACCATAGTATCTATCAATTTAACAAC
>AEGA01017740.1:0-12771 GCA_000149185.1 Mayetiola destructor
TGAGTCACTCACTTAGTGGTAGCCATCCAATCGAAATGAAAAGTTTCGCTCAAAGTTTGTGAAAAAGAAAAAGTTTTCAAATTCATTTTGATAGTAAATTTTGAATATTATTTACGTCAATGCAATGAAAAAATCAAAATTGTAACAAATGCGGAAGTTAACCACAAAAAGAAAACCAATTGAATAATGAAAAGATGTAACTGAGCTTCAGCTTCAAAAAATTTCGCATAATTCAGTAACGAAAAGGAAAAACAAAAAAATAAAACATTTTCGGCTAATTGTTGACTGTCACTGTTGGAAATCGATACGACGCACAGAAGAAAAAATGTTCTAGTTTCACAAACCGGTGACTTAACCGGTTTGGATGAAGTTCGTTCACTCAATTCACTGGCAAATTACAGTTTGTACACAATTGTTTAATTGATTAATCATCGCACAGGTCAATTGAAATGGTGTCATTCAGTTCAATCTATTGAATTTGGCAAAATTCGAGAGCAAATAAAATGATTTAAATATTTTAAAACAGTAATCAAAAACTAGAACAAAATTTGCCGGAATATTTCGAAAGGCAAAATTTTTATGAATATCATGCTGCCAATTGCTAATTCATTTAACATTCATACCGTTGTATTCGAATGGAATTCGGCTTTATTTTATATAAGCTCATGTACCGTTACTAAAGGCGAAATCGAAATACGGGAAACTGATAATGGTCGGCATTTGGCATCAAATACATAGCCTACACACTGATCAGAAGGCATTGCTCTTTTCTTTTCTGTTTTTTTTTGTCTTTCTTTCTGTTTTTTTGCTGTGCCGGCAATCGAATCGGCAATAACCAGATTTTATATGAAAATAAAGTAGATCGTCGTCGTCGTCGTATATGTATAATGTATAATAAATGGCAAAAAACGCTCATTTGAATGCGTTTCGTGACGAATGCCTCATTTCTCTTTGTTGACAACAATCGAACACTGAATAAAACATTCAACCAATTCAATCGAGACTCGAATTTTGGCAACGTTAAACGCACGTACGCAATTTTTAGTCATTTTGTTTGTGTATATCATAATGAAATGCTGATCATAAAACGGGTTTTTTCTTCTTTTGGATATTATCATCATATCATGTATGTTTTTATAGTGTGTATTTTGTCCTTTCCCAACAATATCCAACCCAAAATCAATATGAATATGAATCCGTTTGTTTGGCGCCATTAAAAAATAAAATAAATTCATGATAATAATCATTTCGAAATTGAATAAAAAGGTGTTTCGAAGAATAGGTATTCGCTAATAATAACCTATTTTATCTTTTTGCTACTCATTCCACTCGATAATGAATGCTTAATGTGGTAATTTCATACACAACACGTGTATCGTTGACTCTATTTTTTTCTTCTTTTGTTTTATTGAGTTTACTCGGTTTTTGCAAGTCGTCAGATATTTTGGCGACGTCTTTGATAAGAATAATATTACGATTTTTCCTCGAAAAATGAATGCCAAAATAAAATATCATTATTGGCTGTTGATTGCTGAATAATACAATAGATAATAGTAGATAATAGTACATTTTTTGTTATATTATGTTACGCATTTACAATTGGTATGAAGTTCGATCGTGAATACTTACCGTAAATGAGAAAAATGTTGTGCTTGCTTTAAAAACAAAATTGATAACGGAAATTTAGAAAAATAATAACGAAAAAGTAAATAAAAATAGTAAAGCATCTTCTCATTTCCCATAGCGTTCAAGCTGGGATAGAACATTTGAGGCTTTTATCGAAGCAATCAAAACCAATCCAACTGATCTCATACAAATAGCAGAGTACTTGATTCAACCGCATGACAAGATTGACAATTATTGATCTGCGGATTGTTGTTTTTCAAAAGCGTAAATGATGGAGCCTACGGTTTAACACAAACAATACCATACCAAACACCTCCATATAATACAATAGGAGCAAAATTATTTATGCAAAAAGTGTCTATTCATTCAGAAAGGGATCCGAATTAATTATTGAGAAAAAAGGGTTTTATTTTCGAATATGACCGAATCGTAGACATATTAATGGATTGTTGCTTATTTTTATTGTGCCTTTGCTCAAGGTGCTGAGCGCAAAATTATTTATTTATCATGCAAAGTGGGGGGAAAAATATCAAAAACAAATGAATAAATATTAAATTAAGAAAATAATCTAATGGAACTGATCGCTTTGGTACGATTTACACACAGAACAAATTGATGTCGTAGTCAATCATCCGTCGATTATATTATGCAATGCTAATGACAAATATAGGTTCAAATTGTCGCGTTCGCTCACCGCTTGCCACTCGCATCAATAAATTTTAAGCGTTAATGTTATTGTTGGCGACGTAGAAAGAGAGAGCAGGAAAAATGCTTTAATCAGAACTAATGATGTCTTTTCTTTTGTATTACAGCTAAAAAAGGAACAAGAAATGCAAAAACAGATGCTATGGCATACGTTTCACGAAAAAAATAAACAACTTGAACTTCAACACAAGCTGCAGCTCGAACACAAATTTCAGGTAAAATTAATGTTACAATTAAAGAAAGAGAAAAACGAAAACATTTACCATGAACTCATCTATCGATCATTTTCATTCTGCAGTTTAGTTTGGTTTTAAGAGAAAATATTTAATATTGCATGCAAATTTTCAGTCAATTTTCAACGTTTGAAAAGGATTTTTTTTCTATCTCGTTTCATCCGTCATCAAATCGGCTTTTGTTCTGTCGTTTTTTTTTTCTCAATTTTTCACCACTATCACAAACATAAATTCCCCCCATTTTAAAATGGTTATTTATAGTCTGCGGCGTATTCCAATGGCGTATTCCAGGAACTTCACGAACAGCGAGTGGCTGCCGCAGCAGCGGTTGCTCTCGAAGAGCAACAACAACGTGAACGTCGTGAACGAGAGGCCATTGTTCGACGCAAAGAAAATTCATCCAGTGCCAATGCTAGTCCGGAGGTTAAACAAAAATTACAAGTAAGTCATTGAATAAAATCCAAGGTATTCAACGTAATGAAGCCATTGATTGGTTGGTCGGTACTGTAATTAATTGGTTACTCTTTTGTTTTTCTTTCAGACATTCATTATAAGTAAGAAACAGAATGCTGCAACAAATGGTCTCGCATCAACATCATCACCATATCGAAATTGGTATGTACTATTATTCGATATTCAATTGTTTTATGCTTTTACTTTGGCCAATGTGAACAAGAAAATCGCTAAAGTTAACCACAATTCAATATTATTTGTTTGTTTTTGATTTTTTATTTTTTGCAGGGGTGTTGTAAAAAGTTCATCGGGTGAATCAATACCAACTGGTATTATATCCAGCTCTCATCCTTATAAAATACCAACACAACCACCGCCAACACCACTCTCCAAATACGATCCAGATTTTCCGTTACGTAAAACAGGTAACAAATACAAAATGCATCCACTTTATCAGTTTGGTTTTTCCCATTTGTGTTGCATGAGAAGCTTCAGCAAATCTGTTTGCAGATTGGGCTGTCGTTCACATTTTTCATTAATTTATTGTTGTCAATTAGCATTATTGTGATTTTGAAAATTGAAAAAGATTCGATCAAAGCCATAAATACTAAAGTTCTGTTTCTTGTTTCTTAACTTTTTAACCAAAAAAAAATTAACTCTAAAACTGCTTATCATAATACTCCAACATAAACGAAATCACAAAAAAAAACAAAACGATTCAAAAAATGCACACACATAAATCGTTCAAATGTTTGTTTCTTTGAATGGTCTGCAGCATCTGAGCCCAATTTGTTGAAGATTCGATTGAAACAAAGTGTGATAGAGAGAAAAGCTCGCGCCGGACCATTGGCCGCTAGACGACAAGAGCGTTTACTAGCCGCTCAACGACGATTGAAACACCAACAGAGCTCTCTAATGGGACAAAGTACGTACCATTTTCTAACAAAAAATTTTGATTTTTCATTGATTCGATCATCTGGAATTGAAACAAATTAAACAAATCAAATATCGATTTATTGAGACTAAAGTTTTGCATTTGCGTAATAAGATTGAAGCTTGTCTGCATGGAATTGAAATAATGATTATTATTATGTTTTTTTTATTAATATATTTTTTTTTTTGGAAATTTTGTTCGAAAAACGATTCTAATTTAATAAATATCTACAGATTCAGGGCCCAATTCACCACCAACAATGACCACAAATCGTGGATCTCCAACCAGTGCAACGATCCAAGAAGAGAACGAAGATCCAAATTATCAGGCCGGACGCGACAGTATAAATGATTTGTCATTGTACACCTCACCATCAATGCCTAACATTTCACTTGGGCGACCACATCTACCAAATGCACACTCTCATGCCTATGTAAGTCATATCATCGGCCTGAGCACTAGACACAAATGAGATCTAATTTATTTACATTTTTTTTTCTTCTGTTTTTTTTTTTCAATCAATAGGGCATTCATCCAGTTTTAAGAACTCCATCCCAAACGATGCTTGCACCACCTGGAACTCCATATTATGGCCAATCATTATCCTTGGATCATTCAGAAATGCCACCACAAGCGCATACCACGGCATTGCATTTGGCTCAATTGGGCCTGCATCAAATTCCCATGTACAGCCATCCAATAACTGATGCTCAGGTGGCTTTGGCTCGTCTTCACAAACAAGGCCATCGTCCATTGGGCCGAACACAATCGGCACCACTTCCGTTAGGCCATCCAATGTTAACCGGGGCAACAGCATTAAATATTGCTCAAACACACTATGAAAATAGCGATGCTGAACGACAAGCATACGAACAACAGCATTCACTATTAACGCAAAAAATTCGACAAACGGTATTAACACGCAGCGGACGCATCGAATCATTCAAAGAGGAAGAATGCGATGAAGTTATCGATTTAACGGATAAAAAACAACCACCAAAATCAATACCATCCAGTACGGTTGTGTCATCAACATTAAATTCACCGCCATCCATATCGCCGGAAGAACGTTTACGTGATCAAGAATATTTGCAACAACAGCGCGAATTACTTATTCGCCAATCGATGCAGGTAATAATTGAGTTTACATATGTTTTTTGACGTGTCATTAATGAAATAAGAAAAAAACGCAATTCTTTCATCTCTGCTGTATAATTTCATGCTGTGAATAACAAATACCATACGCCATATAATTTCAGAAAAAGGAGAAGAAAAAAAAATCTAAACGAAACTGATCGTTTTCCGCCTAATACTAACCTCACATTTCAATTTCATATTAATAATACATTTTTAGTTGTCTGTCGATGACCCATTTATGCGTAATCTCAGTCGACCGTTATCTCGGACGCTGTCAAGCCCATTGGTGCATCTTGGTCAACCGAATATATGCGGTACTCGTGATACTGGCCAATTGGATAGCCAGCCACCGGTTAATTTGGCGTTACCACATCGACGGAATATCATCGAAAATGAACACAAAATAACAACCGGTCTTGCCTTTGACAATACAATGTTAAAGCATTCATGCATTTGCGGTAATAATAATAATCATCCAGAGCACAGCGGTCGGCTACAAAGTGTTTGGGCACGTTTAGGCGAAACTGGACTGGCAAGCCGTTGTGATCGTTTACGATCACGTAAAGCAACAATCGATGAGCTACAATCGGTGCACAGTGAATCGCATGCAACCATCTTTGGATCGAATTCAAATCAATTGAATCGCCAAAAATTAGAAGCGTCTGGTGTGAATTTTGTGCGTTTAGCATGCGGTGGCATTGGCATCGATATGGACACAACATGGAATGAACATTATAGTTCGGCTGCTGCACGTATGGCAGCCGGATGTGTTATTGATTTAGCATTTAAAACAGCAAAAATGGATGTTAAAAATGGTTTTGCTGTTGTACGTCCGCCTGGCCATCATGCCGAACACAACCAAGCGATGGGATTTTGTTTTTTCAATTCGATTGCAATAGCGGCTAAACTGTTGCGTCAACGTTTGCCCAACGATGTGCGAAAAGTGTTAATTGTTGATTGGGATGTTCATCATGGAAACGGTACTCAGCAAGCATTTTATGAGGATAATAGTGTTTTGTATATATCAATTCATCGTCATGATGATGGTAATTTTTTTCCTGGCACCGGTGGACCAACCGAATGTGGATCTGGTATCGGTGTTGGTTTTAATGTGAATATTGCATGGTCTGGTGGTGCTGATCAAATTTTTCAATCATTGGGTGATGCCGAATATTTGGCTGCATTTAGAACAATCGTTATGCCAATTGCACGTGAATTTAATCCGGATATTGTGCTTGTATCGGCCGGTTTTGATGCGGCTGTTGGTCATCCATTACCGTTGGGTGGCTATTTACTATCGCCCAATTGTTTTGGCCATTTGACACGTGAATTAATGCAATTGGCCAACGGAAAGGTAGTTTTGGCATTAGAAGGTGGCTATGATTTGACAGCCATTTGTGATTCAGCTCAAGAATGTGTTAAAGCTTTGCTTGGCGACGAATTGACACCATTAACTGAAGCCGAATTGTCACGTGCACCTTGTAAAAATGCCATCGCAACATTACAAAAAACTATTGCACTTCAGGTATGGATTAGGGTGATGAGACTGACTAAGTTGTGTGTGTGCGAATTGATTTATTGACACATTATGGTTTTCCATTTTTCAGGCAACACATTGGCCATGCGTTAAACGATACTCAAATTCAATTGGACTATCGGCTATTCAAGCTATGAAATCGGAACGAGAAGAGTCTGAAACATTAACTGCTATGGCCGGTTTATCAATGCAACCGCCAACAAATCGGTACGTCTTACAATTTAATCCACCCAATCTATTGACATTGATCAATGTTACTGAATTCCATAATTTATTTTCAGCAGAGCTTCGATCAGCCATGATTCATCTGAAGAGCCTATGGAACAAGACGATGCAAAATAAACATCGACAGTTATCGCCATTTTTATTGTATAAATTGATCAAATCATTCAACATTTTTTATGATAACCGATAACAGATAACAGACAACGGACTTTGTGATGCTCTATGAGCTTATTACTAGCAAACTAACAGAAACAAAACTACACTATATGTTCTGTTTAAGGCACAGGATTAATATATATGCTGAATTGTAATATATTTCGTGTGCTATGCACATAAACTTACCATAACATTGAAAATATGCATACTATGATATGCATCGAGCCTAAAATGACGAAAAGGACTACTTTTTATAGAGCAAAACAAATAGAAATCGATTGAACGCAGGGATTACGTTCGGGCAACGATTTGTGTTTGTCAAACTTGCGTTCAGATTTTTCGGTTTTTAAATTATATTCTATCAATATTGACTCTATTGACGAGAGCATGTGCAGGCAAATTCATCGGGATTGAAAACAATGAGCTAATCTCGAAGTTGAATTATTTATTGTTGTTTTATGTGCAAAGTTTATATAAATAGAATTAGATTTTATCCATAAAATTAGAATAATTATTATTATTAAACGGCTTTCTAGAAATTTCCTATAATAATCAACGACGGCTGTCTATTCAGATAGGACAGTAATCATATCAATTTGTTTGGAAAGATTTGGTTTTAAATCAAATCCATTTTTCATTCCGTACTCCTCCTCAACGATTTCCTTTTGTGCAATAACATTTAAAAATGTTTCCCGTTAATTCGAAGAAGAAAAAAAAAATCCACATCCCGCAAATGAAATATAATGATGATATGAACAATTAATATGCTAAAGTGGAAAATTATGAATGTTTTAATTATTGTAGAACGAATCTAATATTTGAATTTTGGGAAATATATTCAAGTTTGAAAAACGAAAATGAAATTTCAACGAACATAAACCATGCACAAATATACCATCTTCTACAGAATAAATAATAATAATGAATTCATGCTCTTTCTTCCTCACATCACATGCCGCAAAAAAAAAAAAATCGTAAAAAATAAAAGAATCGTACACATTTAAGATAAAATATTGAACATCAGTGACCTAAAAATATCTGTTAAAAGCTAAAATTATTCTTCTTTTTGACAGGCTCAATTGAACCAAACCGAAATGAAAATACATTTTTAAAATAAATTTATAGAAAACCAAAATTTAAACGAAAAAATTTTGAAGTGCTGGTCACCAAAATATAATTTAAACGATGACACAATATATGCCTCGGTCGAGGCATTATATCTAGCCATACACACACACACACACACACACACACACACACCTACACACACCCACCCACAAACACATCTAAACATACACAATGAAAACAAAACATAAAACATTGAATAAATAATAAATAATTGAATGTTGAATGTTGTGGTTTTTGGCATGATGGATTTCAAAAGTGAAAAATCCGAACAGAACATTTTTCAAAAAGAACTTCACACAAAATGAATATTGTATATGTTTAATGTTCAGTGTTTAACGTTCCGATGTTATTCACCTAATTTTAAATAATATAAAATCGATTTATTCGATTGACAGATAAATACCAAAATTAACGGGAAATTTTTTAATGTTCGGCGATGGCCGAATTTTAAATATTTTTAATATGTTTGACACATCAATCAATTTATTTCTGTTTTTATTTTCACTATATCAATTCAAAAGTTGGTCATCCATTATTTTTTTTTTTATGAATAATAATGATAATTAAATTATTTATTTCTGAATTTTAAACCAAAATACGAAACATCGAATGAAACGAAATCTGAAAGTGGCTCAGAAATCCTGCAGCTTATTTGAATAGCAAATTATAATTAGATGTTTGTGGTATAATTGTAATAATATATTTAAAATGTGGGTAACAATTGTGACAGGGGCTCAGAGAAATCTTTAGCAAAAAAAAAAAAAAATAGAAACAAATCATGACCGTTTTTAGAAAACCAGAAAATGATTGTTTGGATTGTGATGTGAATGAAAAAATAATAGATAGAAAATATTTTTGTTAAATGTCATGTTCATCATCGAATGATAATAATAATAATAATAATAATAACCGAAAAAAATAGAAAAAATTCGACGTGGTTTCAACAGTTTAAATGTTATAAAATAATATTAATCTTCATATAGATAGATAGAGAGAATCATTGAAATGTTGTGTTCTATTGTCGATTAATTGTGACTATGACAATTTGAGAGCGCACACAAGCAACATTTTGGCATTTTATTCTGTTATTTGTTCTTGATCACGTTCAATGTCAAAGTTCAATGCATGAAAAGGTGCAAATTTAATAGTCTTTTTTTTCGTTCTGAAATGATTGGAACAGGTTTGACACCATTTGCGCTCATGAATTACATGAATACACATTTTTTGAATGTAAATAAAATGCATTCAAATCACTTTATCACTTATCACTCACTCATTCACAACACACAAAGCAGAAACGCTCATCAATTTTGTCGTATGATTTTAATTTTAAACATATAAATTGTAATATTTTATTCAAACTATTTTATTATTATTGATAAATTATCAAAAATTCAATTGAATATTTGCAAAATGATTCAAATTGTTCATTGAATTTTGATTTGTGCGTTACATTCCAATTTAATGTAAAATAATGACAAACTCGTTTTTTTTTCTTTTTGGTTTTGTTTTAGTTTTTAATTTGAAAAGAAATGTGGCAAATCATTATTGCATAAAACAAAAAATAAATGTTGCAAAAATGTATGAAAAAAAAATGGAGAATAATTTTGGTATTCAAATTTTCATTGGCGGATTTGGTAGCAGGTAACAGGCAACAGATAACAGGTAACAGGTAACATGAGGTAAATTAAAACATAACAAAGTTCAAGGCCGGTAAACCTTTGCATAATCCTGAAATGGGCTGGTGATACATGATAATATTTTATGGCCAAGAATTGCAATCCATTTATAGATGTGATTCAAGCGGCTGCAGGCTCCTCCGATCAAATGATATCGTATGTCTTGCTGTTAAAAAATAACAAAACTTCTAATTTTAATCAAAAAAGAAGGAAAAAAATGTGTAGAACGTTTAAAATGTTTTATCTTTTTGATGGAGATTCCGTAAGAGAGACTGATTTATTTACTTAATAAAATGAACAGTTAATAATTAACAATTGGATGCTGTGTTTAGATATAAAAAAGATGTGTTAAACAGTATGAAAATGAGAGAGGTTCAATATCAACAAATTTAAAATAACATGCTTCAACCGCTAAGCGGGGGAGTTTTTTTTTCTATTCCTCATCGCTTTCATCCATTGTTTCCAATTTATATATCAAAATGGATTAATGGTTGATGTGCCAATTCCTTAAGTCGTTTTCGTTCTTTTAAATCTTGCATAATTTCACGTCCAAATGCTTCGTGAACCATTTGAAAGGTAAAATCATTCGTTTTAGCAGTGTTATTGTCATTGTTTGGTGCCTTCGACAACGTTGACCATTCATCCTTTTGATGCGATTGACTCGACGGTGATTGTTGAGTATTTTTTGATGATAATGTATTCGGTAATCCGCCACCACTATTATTAATTGCTGCTCAGTATTCAATGTTTAATATTCAAGGCCACAATTCAATTTAATACAGTTAACAATGATGCAGGCAATGATGCGATTAGATAGCGTATGTGCATGTGGATCACGATTTCGGAAATAGAATAAGATGAAAAAAAAGACAGAATAAATATAAAGGACAGTCACAAAGCTTTATTCTCCTTTGAAATTGTGGATCGATTAAGATGCATGCGTTTGTAAAAGACGAAAAAGAAGACTGTTATGTTAATCACCTTGTTGCTGGGATGATGAGTTCATGGTGTGAGTTGAAGAATGACTTGGTGGGGCTGGAGCAGGTCGGTCGGGTACATTTTTATTATTGTTGAATGGATTGTATCTTCTAGGTGGGGGTTTTGGGGCTTTGCTAATTGCCTGACTCATGGAATCCTTTTCATCCAATTGACGCTGTAAATCAGCTACCATTAATTTCATATACTCATATCCAGCGGTCGTTAATGCTTTCATCCATTTTTCCATTCTAATCAGAAAATTTTAATAAATTAAATTTTTGTTTGTTTTTATTTTTTATTTCATTAAAAAAAAACGACCATGAATGAGCCGCACACATACATTTCTTGTGATTCCGCGCTCAAATGATATGTCCGATTGTTGATTCCATGAAAAACGATTTGAAAGCAATAATTTTCTCCTTCTTCGGCTAATTCAATGGTGCATCCCTCTAATATAATCACACCGATTGGCTCTTTGTCGCCTTTTTTATCAAAATAAAATAACAAATTGCCTTTGAGCACAAAATATCGTCGTTGCCATGATTTATTAACTTCTCCGCGCTTTTGGAGCCATCCTTCGCGATCGATGGGTGGTGATGTCGCGAAGAAACACAAATTTTTTTCGTTAATTTTCATTTTATGCGACCGATTTTTGTTTCTCTCAACAGTTATAATAATTATAATACGGTTATTTCATCGATTCGAATGGGAAAAATGATTTTTTCCTCTCACAACAACGAAACCGATTTGATAGGTTCTTTCGTAATTTCTAAGAATAACATCGAACACTTTCACAATTAGTCATCCATGTTGATGTTGGTTTTTTATGCTGCTTAATTCACTAGTCCTATAAACTTAAAATAAAATCTAATAAAACTATCAACTTGTAATAATTGACGTAAATTACAAACGAAGCCAATAACTCTGGAAGAAGCTAACGATTAGCATAGATTTCTTTTTTTCAACAAAACTTAAAGCAAATGTAAACTTAAGTTTTTTTTCTTTTTTTAAAGAAAAGTTTATTTTGTTTGTCTTTGTTTTCACTGCCAATGATTTTGCTGTATTGTCTGACCACTGAACACTTTACACATTCAGTCATTTTCATTTTCTGTAAATTCCATTATATTTTTTCTCTGTGACGTTTGCTGTACCAAAGTGGGTGCGTTCATAGTCTCACTATTGTGATGCTATCTGTCAATTTTTATTCAACAGTTGTTTGAAAACAGTTTGCGAACCGACGCGTGCCATCAGACACCATCCAAGTATTATCTGCGAAGTTGAATCTTTGCAAAATGGTTTCCAAACAGGTAAATCCATTTCTCTTTTTTCTTTTTTATCTTTCTGAAATTAAATTTCAAATGAAATGCATATTTTTTTTTTTAGAAAAAATGGTTTAAATCAGCATTTAATGATCCGAAAGTTTCGAAAGCTGAAACACCAACGAAAAAAGAGACCATTCAAAATGTTTTGCGCGACTTGAACGATTTGGATTCGATTGATTTGTCTGCATTTGATGATTCATTCACCGAAAATAATAATGAAACGGTTAAAGTGGCACCGGTGCCCATAATTTATCATGATTTTAAGTCGTCAAATTGGATTGAAAATTTTGCACCACGTTCGAAATTGGAATTGGCTGTTCATTCGAAAAAGATTATCGAAGTGGAAAATTGGTTCAATTGTATTAAAGAAAAGGGAACCAAAACATCAGCACCAATACTATTGATAACTGGACCTAGTGGCTGTGCAAAAACAACAACAATTCAGGTCATTGCAAAGGAATATGGTTATACGATAAATGAATGGGTGACACCAGTAGACATTGAACATTTTCGCCATGATCGGAATGACAACGATAACATTGGATTTAATGAGAGTCAAGTTGATAAATTCTCGCGATTCCTGTTTCAGTCATCAAGATATCGATCGGTGCTCGACATTTCGACCAAAAATTTAGTTTTGGTAGAAGATTTCCCGAAT
>GL501436.1:2118-15964 GCA_000149185.1 Mayetiola destructor
ATTTTTGATGGGCTTCTCCATATCGCTTTGACTATTGAAATGATATTGTTTCCGTGGAAACTTCTATTCCGATCAAATGCACACGCTTTTTTATTGGAACTCATAGTGTTCGGTGTTTTAGTCTGCTCGAGGATATTGTTTTCTGCTGCGCTTTTATTTTTCGACATAGTTTTTCAAGTGATTGTATTCATTGATTGGCTGTTCCGAGCACTTTAATAAAATGAAATTTGAAACCATTTTGCCCATCAATTGACGATGGCATGAACCCAATTGCCTATTGTTATTTTCGATAGTTTTGTTCATTTGTTCATCTAAATCGTGTTTTTTAATTGGAATATTTATGGAGGATAGACGCAGATCAATATTGGCTTTATTGGGCTTTTGTTTAAATCAACTGGTATGCCGTTCTATTTTTTTTGTGTGTGTTTGCATTCGATCACAGATCCAATTTTCATTTGGCGTTCGGTTTTCTCTCTCCCTTTTTTCAAATAATAAATGAACGCAGGTTTAACGTTTGAAACAATACCAAATTTTATATGGTTTATGATACAATGATACAGTCACCTGGGTCTGACAGGTTTTATAACATAAAATTGAAAATGAATCAACGCATTTGATGAAATGTCATTTTGAATGAGACTCATTCGACCGAGAGAAAAAAGAACACACATACACAGAATATATTGATTTGTTAATGCAACAAAACGACAACGGTGGAATTAGGCTCTGTCAAATCGATCGATTGATATCTTTTTGACTTTTTAAAATATTAAAATCAAAATCGATTGTTGATTTATTTATGCAATGATATTAGCACAGAATATTGATTTTCAAATAATAATAATTTATCTGAAATGCACAAATATGGAAATTGTCTGTTGTCTGTCTGCAGTCTACAGTTTGCGTTTTTGGTTTTTGGTTTTTGCCATTTCGAACGAAACAATTGTAACAATATCGATGTTGTCAATATTTGGATGCAGTTTCGATATGACAGCCATTCAGCGATAATCATAAATAACAAAATCCATGTTACATAATACACGCAAATGGAATAAATGGAATTCAATTCGTCAAATAGGCACTTGATTCCACCTGGTTTACATTGCTGATTGAAAATGCAAATATTTTTCGTCATTTCTAACTCTTGTTTACCATTTGCTCTCTTTTTCTTTCAGCTATAGAACGCACAATGGCAAAATATTCAATATTCAACATTCGATGGCATAAATGGAAAACGAAAACCATTTAATGTTATTCAAATATTCCAATGCACCCATGATGTTGAGCGATTACGATTGTAATGAAGAATTCCAACTAAAATACAAAAAAATCTTTTTTGTTGATATTTTATGTGCATTTCAATGATGTAAACAACTGTATGCTGCAACTGTGCAACTGTGCATACTTTCGAGAAATAAAACCACCACAAAATTCCAAACTCCAAAAGATAAACAAAAAACGAAAATGCATAAAATTTTCTGTTTTCATTGCATCGAAAATGAAAGACGCATAATTTCCACAAGTGAAATTCAAATGATCCACTTCGAGGCAAAAATTGTCTATCGACTTTGATTATCAATATTTCAATTTCAAGCATTTTTGCAATGAATGTGAAATGGAAACTCGCGAAATGTAGTTAGAAAAATGTTGTAAAATAATTCAATAAATATTTGAAATTGGTGCAGAGCATTCACAAATTTTCAAAAAATTATGCATGTACGTCCAAAAAAAAAAAACTGGTGAAATATTTGCATTGATCTATTCCACTTTCAATCATCATTATCTGTTGGGCTTTGAGTGCCAAAAAAAATTATAATTGGATCTTCACATCTCTCGATTTTTCCTCACATTTTTCGTGATTTTCACTTATTATCTGTTCACTTTTTCCGAGGCAAAATCATTTTCTTTCTATGCAAACGTAAATAAATATTAAATAATTAGCCTGGTGCAGCCATATACATACAATGTCTGTTGCCTAACTAAAAGGAGATTTAGTTCATCGTTGAAAAACTTGCCGCAGATTCAATTTCAACTTTGAAAACGTTGTGTGCGAGTTGAATGGAATATTTCGATACTCCATGATTCATCAGTTGGTGGCCTGGTAAAAAGATCTGAGTTTTGTTTTTTTTTTTAAATGAAAATCCTATTTGGGGTTTTTCAATTTTTCAGCCAGTGAAGCATTTTCAACAAGTGTTACAATATAAGCAATGGCCAACAAGACCATACCAACACTCTTGAGATACATACTGACGCACGATTGCTATGCAAATTGCGGATACCGAAAGCAGAACTTTTCTTTCTTCATCTGAAATGCAATAATCACTTGTTTCCATATCATGATGGTAATTAACTTTTTTTTTTCACTTTGTACACTCCATCACATCAAGATGGATCATTATAAATGGAGCAAAAACTGCACATCGCACATCGACAGAGAAGAGATAAAACAAAAACCTGTTGAAAAAGCCGCTAAAATTGAATATCAACGGCAACACTTCAACTGCGTTTCCTTTTTTTCTTTTTCTTTTTTTTTTTTTTGGTAATGCAATTATAGTTTTCGGTGAATTCGGTGCTCTGGCGCTTTCTTTAACACACACACATAATACATATGACTACTCCCGTGTCCGTGTTCGTGTATGCTTTAAGTGCTTGATGTTTCGTTCGTCCATTCGTTTTTCTACAAATATAAAAAAGTAACACGGCCAAATGACAGCTTGATTGCAACCCAAATTCCAAGACCATTTTTACTCAGTCGACTCTCGATTTTTTTTCTCTGCTTCTTTTTTCACTCTTTTTTTTTCTAAAAGAAAAAAAAACTTCATTCGTTCGTTTCTCGTTACTCAAGTCAGTCGCCAGTTCATCTCAACACCACATTGTCGAAAAGTTCAGACATATGCTTTTTCGGTTGATTTCAATTCCGTTTCATTTCATATGTATGTTTACTTTGTTGCACGGAATTTAAAGCGTTTCTTTTTCATTGAATTCATTTATATTTTAAGTATATCTCTTCTGCCGGTGTCTGTTTGTTTTATCCAATTTTGGGTTGATTTTTTTTTCCAACATTTCGTCATGTAAACTGTGTATTCTGCCTAAACTAAATGATATATTCGGTTCATGTTTTCTCTGCACTACTCACCGCAATATCAGTTTATACTTTATACTATGACAACACGACGACACACATAATGCAAGACATACACACCGAACACCGAACACCATACAAAAACAAACACGAACAAGAAAAAAGAGCAAATGAAAAAATATTGCAGTCGAAACGGTCGCCGCATTTCATGGCTATTTTTATCGCTTTTGTATAATTTAAGCCTGAATAATCACTTGAAATGCTGACACTGAGCTCTAAAGTGATTCATTCGAGCAATAGAAAGAGAATTTATGAAGTAAATGGAAAATAATAATTAAATGTGGCAATTTTCTTGAGAATGGTTGTCTCGGTGCATCTGATACGAGCCTCTCATCATAACATAGCAATAATTTAGTTAGCTTAGAATCGGAGTTCAGCATGAAGGTTGTCAACATAAAATTGAGTCCAACGCTGCAATAAACATTTATTCCATTCAAATTCAGATGATCACAAACATATTATACATAACGATGGCGTCGCTAATGGCTGAATGCTTATTTAATGACAAAACTTCGAAGGAGAACTTCTGAAGGCTGCGAGTGTGCTCGATATCGCCACCATTGTAATATCCAAAATCGAATTGTTTGCAGAAATTTATTTGTGAGAAAAATGTTTGAACAAAAAAGTATTGCCATTAGTATGTTCGGAATGTAAACATGGATCAATCACTCTGTTTCATATGAAAAGGCCCAGTCAAAATGTCTGTTTTTTCCGTTCAAACATCTGTTTGTCTAAACCTTTTGCGATAAGCTCGTGGCACAGGTAGATCAATCGGTCGAATATTGACTAAGTTTTCTATTTGAAAAAAAAATGCTAAAAATTCGGATCATCGCCAATTAAACGATGCCCAATCATAAGCCACGGGCTCCAAGCAACAAATTCGTCAAGTTTTTATGAGTGTTCGCGATCGAACAACATTCTGTGGTCAGCGGTCATTTATTAAACTGAAATATAATGAATATTTAGTCAACGTGTAAATGAAAATGGGTTCAGCCCCCATCGAATCGATCATCCAAAACTTGATCATATCAATTTGTAGCCCAATAAAATTACTATTTTCATTCCAAAGCATTTAATTAAATCGCATCGCAAATTGGAAAACTATTTTTAGTTTTTTGATTAATCGAAAGACAGATAAAAAGAAAAAATCGATTTCGTAATTCGTAGACGTTTAATTAACAGAAATAAATATGGGTATGTGTAAGTATTGAATATTGAAAACATTGGAATGGAAATTCAATGTGATCTGCCGATGCAAACCAATAATAAAAATTAATCAAGTTCAATATTGATTAATGCGTAGCCGCATCGCGCCACAGTCATAATAAATATATGATTATAAAGCAATCGACTGAATTGGACACGACTTTTTATTGCATTGATCGTTGAGTCTGGGCCAGCATCGCATTGAGTTGCAACTCAAATTCCAATATGTGTTCAATGATCGCAGGTTGTTGTCTGTTTTTTTTTTTTTGACCGATTGCATTTAAGATTTAGGATTTAATTGCAATTCATCTTGTTCAAAAGCGAACGACAAGAAAAAATATTCTCATGCCTGTTAAATATTGAAGCAAACAACAAGACAAACGTCAATGTGCCACATGCTGTTATTGAACAGTCAATATGAAATTTATTTTCATGATTTTTTTTTTGCTCGTCTGTCAAAAATTGTAATTTTATTGGAGTTGCTTTTATTATGCGCGCATATTTGCACGATATTATTTGCATCATTTTGTATCATTTCATGATATAATAATATGTAATAACAGACAACAGACAACGAATTCCTTTTGGATATGACGATCTGGACCCATAGTCCATGCCATCCACAATTTATACAATGCCAAGAGACCAAACAAATTACATAAAAAAAACAAATTATTATATTATATTCAATCATATTAATTTCCTCTTTTTCCTCATTCCATTTACGTTTCGATTTCGAAATGCAACACCGCAACCAAATCAACCCAGACCAGCCGGAGAACAAAACATTATCACGATTTCGTTAAATTCTGTACAAATCCAATCGAAATTGGATGCGTGTACGAAATGAATTGTATTTCATTGCAATTCAACGTCAATCCTTTTCGGATTTGGTTCTCGAACTGGATAAATAATATTAAAAAGCATAGCATTTGTTTCCATAAATTTTTCACACATTTATATACATGGAAAATTTGCATTCAAAGTTTTTTTGTTTTGTGATGACGATTTTGTTTGCCAATGGTCGTCATCTTTTATATTCACCAGGCATAATGATGTTTTTGTGCACGATTTCCAGTTTAGTTATGTAGAACATTTTATTGGTCCACACAAAGAATCTGGGCGATCCGATTCGTTTCGATTGAACTTTGTTATTTGTGCATCGATTTTGTATCGAGCCGAGGTCAAATGTTTCCATTTGAATCACGTTTTTGTGTTCATAGGTTCATGATAGGCTCCAGGACAATAGATGCTAAATTCTATTCTAGAGAATTGGAACTGTATTCCATTTTTGAATCTTGCATAGCATGATATCGGTAGCTATTGAATGTTGAACGTAATAATTAGATGATAGATTTAGCCAAAAGCGAAATTTCATCAAAATGCAAACAGACAAAAAAAGATACAAAAATAAATTTTATTGAAATCACAGCAAACAGCAAAATGGTTCACAATAAACAGAAAATATACACTTTTGTTCGATACAAATGCTACGAATTAGATTCGATTCGAGGAAAAAGCGTGAATTTCCAACCGAATATCACCAGTGGATTCAATGAATTGAATCAAGAGTCTGGCAAAAAATGAGAAGCACAAAAAAATTTCCGACGTTCCTGCCGAACTCGCACTTTGAGATCGAAATGTATGCACAAATATTACAACAACAAAAAAAACACAGTTTGAAATTACTGTTGCAGTTCAATTTCACAAAAGAACTTCGACGGGTATTTTTTTTTTTGGGTTTTTATAATTTGATTTTGCTATTGAATCCGCGCATTCATTAAACCATCAATAGACACAGACTGAATGGATCATAGCACATGTTTTATCCTGAACTGTCGATGTTTATTATTCCAATTTCAATAAATTCGATTTTGTGTCGGCGCGATAATTTTTTTTTTTGCTTTTCCTCTTTGAGTTGTTTTTTGTGTCCGAATATCACCAGTGGATTCAATGAATTGAATCAAGAGTCTGGCAAAAAATGAGAAGCACAAAAAAATTTCCGACGTTCCTGCCGAACTCGCACTTTGAGATCGAAATGTATGCACAAATATTACAACAAAAAAAAAACACAGTTTGAAATTACTGTTGCAGTTCAATTTCACAAAAGAACTTCGACGGGATTTTTTTTTTGGGTTTTTATAATTTGATTTTGCTATTGAATCCGCGCATTCATTAAACCATCAATAGACACAGACTGAATGGATCATAGCACATGTTTTATCCTGAACTGTCGATGTTTATTATTCCAATTTCAATAAATTCGATTTTGTGTCGGCGCGATAATTTTTTTTTTTGCTTTTCCTCTTTGAGTTGTTTTTTGTGTGCGAACATTATCGCATTGTTGTATTGAAATGGAGGTGGCGACTATTCTACTTCATTCAAATTGAAATGATTTTTCATTCACAATGTGTGCTGTGTGCGTACACTGGGCTTCGTTAAAAATCAAAAGTTATGTAAATGGTAATTTTTTTTCGTTCGTGCTCACAATCACTTTTGCCAAATATCAATATTCAATATCAGACTAACTCATTCGGACTGTTCGCAACTCAAATGTATCCTATACATGCGTCGAACATTGTTGAACAAGGAAAAAAATACATCGAAATACTCCAACAAATATTATTTTATCAAAAAAAAAAAAAAGAAAAAACGGCCGAAATGAACAGAAAGAATATGGTTGAATGTGAAAATAAACAAACATCAACTGTCGAACACAATCAAATGCAAGCGAATGTGTTTATAATGTTGATTGCAAACAATAATGAGACCGAGTGATGTTGCTTGATGTATAACATTGAGTTATTATTATTAACAACAACAACAGTAGAACTTTTTTTCCACAAAATAGTTTTTCCCAAAATGCGGAATTTTTTCAAAAATGCGGAATTTTTCCAAAACTCTCGAATTTTTCCAAAAATCTCGAGTTTTTTTAAAAATCTAAAAAATTTCAAAAATTTCCGAATTTTTTTCAGAATCGTTGTTTTTAAGAATAAAAATTTCAATTTGTATTAAATTAAAAATAATGTGAACCCGTTGAAAAATCGATAGCATCGGTCATCAGTCACAACTGTCGAGTTTAGCTTGGCAGTGTATTTGTGTCTATGCGTTTCAAATATTCATTCAGTGCGCGAGTTCATCTTTCGAATGAGATGATCATCGACATTTGTTACGCTTTTGTTCAATGGCTAAATGATTTCTCGATATATTTTTTTTTGATTCTCTATTTCATCAGGAGCCAGTATTCCATGTGGCAAGGCACATATTCAAATTCTCTGTTTGGACGTGGCCGCTCGAATCGTTGCACCTAAATGAATGCATTTGTCGCTTTATTTCATTTTGTGTGAAATGCATTCAACTTTTTTTCCCGTTGTTATTGCTTTGTTTGCTCAACATGTTTTTCAACTTTTGATTCGATTTTTTTCTGTTAAGAGGAAAATACAAATATCGTTAGCCGGATCTAAACCCAAACATAATTCAACAACAATTTGAATATGCGCTTTGTTTGTCGCTTTTTTTTATTCTCGTGTTCAAATTAATAGAACACCAGTTTTCATTTTGAATTTTATAAAATGATGATACTTTATTGCGAATTCACTGAAAAGCAAAGGAAACAAGGCACCGGGGGTATCAGATAAACCTCGACCACCGACCACCAACCATGGAAATAATATATTATTTTCGTAATTTTGTCATATTTTGAAAAAAAAAAAACGAACAAAAGGAATATGACGCACAGTACACAGTGCGGATAGTAGTAATGAAGAAATCGAAAATTCCATTTTTAATTAAAAACCATTTTTGTAAATGAGCTGCCAGCTTTGAGCTTATGCATTTTGTAATCGTAGTTGCAAATGTATTTGTCATCGACCATTTTTTCAACTGAAATTAAATTATATCAGATATTTTCCCTGCTTTTAGCTGGACAATGTTGAAGGGTGAAGAATTTGGCCATCATGCTGAGAAGACATTGTTTGGTTTGTTTTTTGGTGACAACATTTTATTCGTTCGTCGCTCGCTCTTTTTCGTCGGCAGTTGATTTGAATGAAAATGGCAAATTTGCCTAAAGCTTATGACAAAATCAAGCTCATCATAATATATAATTTATTATTTTTCTACCTCATTTGGTCTACCATAAATACATATTGTGTCGTTCTCTCGTTGCATTCAGAAATGAAGCGCGTGAGTTTCATTCCCAATTCGTGGTTCTCAATCAGAATAAAAAAGAGGTAAACGATTCCATTATTTGCCCTGTTTTTTCCTTACTTTGTTAGCGTAAACTTATTTGACTAGCACAGTCACAGTCATGTTGAATAACGCTAATGGCAATCCATTTATAAATAATTCCGATTTGTTTGACTAATGCAATAATAATGAAAGTCTGAAAGGAAATCAAATACTCAATAATTTTATCAGAACGTTTTATCAATTGTTGTTATTTCCTGGAACTGGTGAGCCCCACCGTTGGGTCAACAGCCAGCAATCGCGGCAATGACGTGGCTAATTGATACCATGAATGGTATCATGAATAATAATTAAGCAGGAAGAGCGTTTCCATCATCTTCTATTATTTATTTATCTTTTTCCCCTAATTGGGGTGCAAACAATCCAATGACCAAAATATTTACTCGATTTTCACGCTAATTTTCACGCTTATTTTTTTAAAATTGCGACGCAGTTGCCAAAATTTATTTAGAACATTTTAGCAAGTGTAACTTAAGCTCCTTGACATTAACGGTTCGTGTTTATATTTTTGTTTAGTAGATTTTTATGCGATACGTATGAAAAGTCGCAACCCATTCGGTTTGGATCAATGGACATTCTATTATTCAAAATGCGTTGCCCATAAAAATGAGTTACACTTCATTAATTTGAATATTTTTTTGAAAGGCTTTTTTTGAAACTTTTTCGTCTGACGACTGATGAGCAACCAGCAATCATTCTAAAGGCAAAGGGAAAACATTTTCAATTGAGAGCTAATATTAATATTCCGAATCGGCTGTGACCTTTTAGTTTGTGCGACTCCAACAAAAAAAAGAGAAAAAAGAAAGAAAAATACATTTTTATTTGCATTTCATTTTCAGTGTCATGGACCATGGATCGTAAACAGGTTATTGTTGAATTTGCATCGCTTCAAAGGTCTGATGTTTACACGACATCTTTAATCAATAAGATAAAACGGATTGGCCGCGAAAAAGCAACCAACACAATCAATTAGTGATATGCGTGCCAAATGTTTGTCTAAGTCTATTGCGAACAGAGTGAATTGTCAATGGGCATAACTCATTAACAACTAACTCAACAAATATTATTTTGCTCGTTTGAATTGACTGGTTGTTGAAGGCATATCAAATGTACACAAAACAAAAGCAAAAAAAAAAACCAACGGATATACCTTCGGGCAGATGTACAGTGTACAGTGTACACGATGTAGACATTTACATATTTATAACTTATAACCATCAACCATCGATTCGGTGAAATTTGTTTGGTACGATTTCACTTTATTTAATTTTTGACATCGCAGTTTGGTCAGAATTTCGGAGCGGATTCTTTTATTTCGTTGTATTTTGGATTCAGAAAGAAAAATGAAAAAATTTAAAGTAAACTAAATTTAATGCGTAATGAATGTTAATTAGAGTGGAGGCTCGCCACAAACATCATCCAAACACGAAAATCCATTTCGAAGATTTTTTGCGTCAATACGGAAAAATTCCGAAACTGTCGCTCAGGTCTCATGATGATGAGCGTAATGATTGGGCCTTACGTGCAGGATTTGGCGAACAGAGAGTGCATTGGCATAGATTGGCAGCTGCTTTCATATTATTCCATATAATCGACATTGAAAATGCTTCTGTTTTTCTTTTTCAGGTTACAACAAGAAAGAGAAAATTTTTCAATTGTTAAATACATTTCTTTGTTGGCAAATTGTCAACGCGTCTGGCGGCTAAATGTTGGTATTTTGTTTCCAAAAGACTGAATCAAAATGAAGCTGAAATAATTTTTGTTCTCTTTGGTCGTTTCAATTTTGGACTTGAATGGAAACAATTTGCATAATAAATGCAATTGAGTGCTGGATGCTTGGAACGGCCACTTTGTATTCTGAATTGAAAACAGATGATATTCGGTGCTTGTGGTGAAAGATGCAATAAATTGTTTGAAAATTGGTCGAAATAATCACGTATCACGTATTGATGTTCCACGAAGCGCCTTTTTTTCTCTCTCGAATCACATTTTTCCAAGAAAAAAAAAGGAAGTGCACCAGACGACAGAAAAACGATGAATTATGAATGTCTCGACGCAGCGACGAATTCTTCGAATACAGAGAACAGAAGAAAAAAATTGATTATAAATCCAATTCAATCAAATTCAAGTATGATATTTACGATCGTCATGACGCCAATCATATCAAATCATAAGCATAAAAATATTCAACGAACCGTTAAATGGATTCACTCAAAAGAAATGTTTTTCTTATTCTTTTTTTTTCAATTTTCGTCTTCGTTTGAATGCAAATAATAATGTTGGAATGTTTTGTATTCACGCGAGCTTTTCACCCGAGAATCCTATCACAGGTATGAAAACCACATTATTGGCATCGTAAAAACCAGAATGCGTGACAAATCATCCCATTTATGATTTTATGATGTGCATTAAACTCAATCAATGACCAAATAAAGTGGTCAACATCCACATCACAATCAATATTTTTAATAAATTTTCGATGAAAATGAGAAGAAAAAAAACACTTGGACAATTGTGAAACGAAAAATGGAGCATCGAACATGGAACACAAAGCAATAACAAATACACCTTAAAATGGAATCACATCAACGAATCGAATTCGGATTGCATCAATATGAAAATGCAGACATTTGACAAAATTTTGTCGAAAAAATTCTTGTGTGCAAGTGCGTGTGTGTAAGAGAATCTGGGCTATTTGAGATTTGGTTTGGGTCTTGGAATCGTTATTATCGTTATTATCATCATCAATGGTGTTATAAAAATGGTATTTAATCGGATTATTTCATTCGCCTTTAAAAAGAAACACAATCATTTCAATTTGAAAATGAAATGTTGCAGGCTGCTTGATAGTTACATAACCAGACATTCAGACTTTTGTCACAAAGTGGCGTTAGCGCTCAACGATTCAGATTGGTTACAAAGTTGGAAAAATGTCATCGTATTCCATTAGAACACAAAATAACCAATTTAATTGGCAGTTAGATGGATTTTTAATAGGTTATAATTATGGCTCTCCTTTTATTAGATCCATTTTCAGTTCGTAATAATAATGAATATCAAATGAATATTTATATTGAACTCGAAAGGCATTCCATGAATAACTATTACATTTGGAATATCAATCAAATTACGGGTCATTATTTTATATTTTCAAAGTATATGACGAATGAATGGCGCTCATAATGACATCGAATCGAAATTGAATGGAAAATAAAGGAACGAAATCAATATAAAACCCTCAATGAAATATAATGATGATGGACAAAAAAGGCATATGAAACGATTGCGCGATCCTATAAAGTCATCAGATTGAAATTCAATTGTATGGATATCTTTTGATATTTTGATGAATTGCCACAGTACGTTCGAATACAAAATTCAATCAAAATGACCGAACAAAAGACTGAATGTTTAACAAAATTCAAACCGGTCAGATGCAGAGAGAAAGAGAAAAGGAAACGGTAAAGGCGAAACCGACAAGTCCTGATTAAATTCCTTCAATGCTCTGCACTTGTGTCGAATATTAACAAAAATGAAAAAAAACACAAAAAAAAACAAACAAACAAAATTGTCGTTGTTTGTTGGCATTTTGTCGTTCATTCGCTTTGGTTCGTTTCACATTTCATTTATCAAATATAGTTGCGGTGTGGCATGTGTTCGGTGCTCCAAAAACTGTATATTTAATGTGAGCTCATTTATAGCATTGGGAGAATTGATGAAAATGCTGAATGCTGAATGCTGAATAACAATGTTGGTAATGATTTATGAGTTCATTGTTATACACATTGCATTCACCTTCATCGAAAGTGTCGCCTGTTTCAGTTCTCCTACAATCGTCGATTTAATTTACGTTTTTGCACTTCCGTCTCTTGCTCAGGTTTTTTTATTCTTTCTTTTCAGCAAGCATATTTGGATTCCATTTCTCGCGCGTTCCATTTCAATTATTATTATCAACCGAACGATAAAGTTCATTGAAAATAGTTTCATGCGGTTAAATGACATTTACAATTTTCAATGAAATACATTTTGTTGTGAAGTGTTTTCAATTTTACTTGATGTGTAACATTGTAAATTGCGGAATTTTTTCCAAAATGCCGAATTTTTTCAAAAATTCTGAATTTTTCAAAAATTCCAAATTTTCTAAAATTTGCAATAAATGTCAGAATTTTCTTTCTTTCATCGAAAAAATGTTTTTTTACAAATATAAAAATTTCCGATGGTTCATCCCATAACAAGACAATATGAAGAATAATGTGAACCCGTTGAATAAAAATGATACCATCCCACACTAAGCACTACTACCGAATTAAGCTTGGAAGTGTTTTTCAAAATGAATTTAATGCTCGGGCAGCCGATGCTCCCTTGCCACCCGTTCAATCTTTCACTTTTCAATTTGCAATTTACAATTATTCTCGGATTACATTCAGTCCCTTAAATAATTGTTCCTTTGCACGTATTGTAATGACGAAATACAAATTCATCAGGTTTTAGTTTTGTCACTGCACTACCTTGCCATACTAAATGTGAGAAGGAAAAAAACAGCTTGCACAATTACAATTCAACACCAAACTAACTGAAAATTCGTTTACAATTAAAGCATCGCCGCACAAAATGAACCAAATTCAATATTCCCTTTGGTGGATGATGATGCTTTTACTTCAATTGCTTGCTGTCTATGCTCATTTCTCTTGGTAATATCGTGCATTTGGTGCATCACCTTGTTTTATCTCAAGTGCAGCGCCCATCGAGAATAAAAACAGAGAAAAAAATTACCATTTTCCCGTTTGAATGTTTGGAAGTATTTGTTTAGTTGTTTAGCATGGTGCATGGCTCATTTTCTCAAATGTTTCTTTTGGTGTGCAGTGTGCATTGTATGGCGCTGTTCACATAAATAAATGTAAATTTTTCCATTTCAAACATTTTCACATTAGAATTTCGTTTAAAATGTTTGCTTTCACTCTTTTGCGTTTTGTATTCGCTTGGGTATATTCGGTGTTAACTTTTAATATTTGTTTTTGTTTCGTTGTATTTCATTTTCGTTACCGCCATTCCATTCTTGAAATATAATTAAAAAAGTTTCTCATTAAAATGCATTTAATCGTTGAGAATGAGAAAGAGACAGAGAGAGAAAGAGCGTGAGTCTGGTGAGCCGAACCGACACATGTAAAAACGGGTCTTGTGTAATATTCACTTTCGTCGAATCTATTCTACATTCGAATGGTTTCTCTCTCATTCTCTTTCTCTCTCTCTCTC
>GL501436.1:55243-66527 GCA_000149185.1 Mayetiola destructor
CCCCAAAATAATGGTTTTTCTCTTGAGCCAGATAGAGAGAAATTCAGGAAAAAGTGGGCAATGAATTATGCATTAAATCGAACATGAATACGTATTTTTCTCATTGCAATTTACCCGAAGATTGAAAAACTATAAAAATGTATGCAAGTTGCGAGTACTTGCGGACATGATAACATGGGTCTTAAAGTTTAATAGTTTACTGTAACGAATGGCAGAACCAAAATAGTGCGCTCATGATACACATTTTCGAAATAATCGATTCAGTTTCCCGTGGGTGAAATTTATGAATACGTTGACAACTGAAATTCGGTTGATTTCATCAGTAAAATGTTCGATACTTAATGTGTCATGTACTACATTGGCCCAATTTTCCCCGTTATCCCTTGTTGTGGAACGGCGAACATCAAAAAAGTTTGGCAAAACTTGAGCAAGTCAATTCCGGTTGCACATAATGAATTCGGTCGTCGGTGTTAATTTTCCGTAACGCAAAATGTTTTCAAGATAATAATTTAATGGCATATCGTACAATTAATGCCATCATCAACAGGAAATGAACGAAACGAAAAAGTTCAGTGAACACAGGAATAACGGAGACTAATTGCTACCTAATGATGTCACCATATTGCTCTTTTAACAACCCAATGAGTACAAGCTAAGCACATAAACATTCAACATCTTATAAGATTATAAATTCGTCAGTTGTAACTGAAGTTTGAGAAAAATGAACAAAACACTTTTTTAACTTTTAATGTTAAGGTGGATGATGGGTAGGCTTGAGCTCTTGGTTCAGAAAGTATGATGTGTGTCTGTAAAATTGAAAATGATGATGAGTCTCATTTGGCATTATGTTCACACATTTGCAAATCTGAACCATTGAAAAATATTTCCCTGTCAAGGTTTTTCGTAGACATTAAAAAACGAGACAACATTATGCTAATGGCTTTGCTTTGCACTTTGCAACAAATGAAAAATTTCCCGAAAGTGTACAAAATGTTGTGTGTGAATATCATCTGAACGTTAGGTGAACCACTGTGTTACGGAAGTGACATAAATGACTGAAATATAAAATCTTATTCAGCTCTTTTATTATAGCTTTTCCATAAATGACATCCGAAGGGTTTGCACATCACATGATTGCCAATTTAAATTCGAAATAAATTTTCCGATTTTATTCAAACTCAACCGTTTGGATCAGTTTTGATAGGATGAAGAAATGGTGACCACAGTAAACTGTGAATTTTTTTATATTTCACATATGAAAATTTCCTTCAGTCCTTCGGTTCTTGAAATGTAATCAATCAAAATTCCCATTCTTCTTGGTTTTCTTTTGACTGCAACATAGCTGCACTTCATACAACTGTCAACAAGAAAAGCAACGAGAAATTTTAGTTGAGATATTTATTAATATTAATATTTGAAAGTCAAAATGAGATACGATTCCTGGCAATCTAAACTATGGAAAATGTGCAACGTTCATGGTTCCTTTTGAGCTCTCACATAAGAACTAAATTCTGTTAATGGGCAATGATGTCAAGTGTGCTATAATGCTATAATGCACACTCCCATGAACATTTTCCAGATACAAAGCCAAGAAAATTTCCGGCAATGAGTGGCATTTGAAAAAATGTGTGCATTGAATAAATTTTCTTTCACATTCGAGTACAATGCCATACAGAAAGATTGAATCGGAGTTAAAAAAAACAGAGATGTCATTGTATATTACATGTATGCTGTTTGCCTCATATCATACTTACGATGATAATAATAATGAAAAATGATACGAAGAGTTTTTAAAGCGAATATTACCAAACTAAAACCGAAAATCGGACGAATAACGAACAAAAATCATGGAAAAATGTTTTGATTTTTTGTCGGGATTTTTTGTTTTCTTCATTCATAATGCATAATTGAATTGAAGAAATTGGAAATTTCAAGTATTTCGAATTTTGTTATGGAATTTTTAAAATTTTCATTGTTTGGTCTCACTGCCAACTGCCAACACAAAGTCATGTCATCGAAACAATGGCCTAACATATACGTCTCCCCGAAGCTCCTTTCCCGACAAATTTATTTATTCGTTTATCATACGTGAAACCGTTGAACGACGAGATTTTTTCCGGGTTCCAAATAATAGTTGAAAAGTTTCATATTTTCGTCGTAATTCACAAACATGAAAGATATAATTTATTCGGTGAAATAAATCAATGCGAACGAGTAAAAATGGAATCCATCTGTGTTTTTGGTTTTCAGTGAAATTATCATAGAGACTGAAGAACATCGCTCTTTCGGCTTCCGAAATTCCAAGCAGATAACTAGTAGAATTTCAACAGAAAAATGAATGAAACAAATCTGAAGGGGTTTTGTTTGTTGTCTCGGAACACGATAAAATATGATTCGAGTCCTGTTGACATATTTTAAATTTTCCTTTCACCACTCTTTCGCTTTTCAACTGAATACAATTCACTTTTGTCATGATAAAATGCATGATTCCCCATTTTGTTTTTCTTCTGTTGGCAGTTGTTTGTAATTTTTTTCAAAAACTTAAGTGTTTGAGTACCACAAAGCACAAAACGAATTCAATTTTCGTGTTGTTTTTTTCGTTTCTTTCTTTCGCAAGCCCCACTCAGTCTCATTCTACTTTGTGGAATTCAGTGATTCCAAACTTTTGAATTTGTCGATTGTATTCAGTCGGTTTAAAATAGTTAACCTGGTTTTGCAACAATTCATCCGTATCATTTGTACTTGCAACGCATGAAATAATAATAATTCAAAAATTCATCTTTCATAAATTTGAATGAATTATTATTATTATTATTATTATTTCTTGTACCGAACAATTTGGATGATTATACTGAATTTTGGATAAGTATTTGTATTGCGCTTTGATAAATGCCAAATGCGAAGGAAAAAAAAATTCAAGTCAAAAATGACTCAACATAATACTAAAATTGTTGTACATTCCATCATTTAAAATTGGTTCGGTTTTTGAATTGAAAAGTGCCGTTAATATTTGACACAATCAAATCGGATGAAAATTAGATGAATGTCGCTTTGTATTCATTTCTTTTTGTTGAGTTTAAGTGTCGGTTGAAGGATAACGTTTGATATATGCTTATTAGCATAAAGGGATGGCGTGTGCAATGCTTTTATTTCCATTATCACGAGCTCACATTATGTCATTTGTCATTCGATTATCAATTCATATTTTCTGCGGTATATTCACAGATATACGGAGGCCGATCATCGATTTTATATAAAAAATTTCATCAACCATCAAATTCAAAACATTTTTTTTACACGTGCAGCCTTGTATTCACTAATAATACTATTCAGTATCGCGTATTGAAGATTCTTTGGCAACTATATTAATTCAAATGTTTTTTTAAACCGAGAAATTTATTATATTCCAACGTTATACTTTTGTATCATGTATATGTGTTTTTATTCAAAGTAATATTATTATTCATTTGTCTAAGTTTGTTTTTTTTTCAAATTAAATTTAAATGAATTCTTTCTCGGTTTACAAAGGAAACATTTGAATTAACACTTGGGTAGTGCGTAGTCTCATTTTTGTTAGTTTGATCGCCCAATACAATTGTATATTAATACACAACGGCACACGTGTAACGAATGTATCATTCAGACTTATTTATTCAATTGAAATTCAAGCAATAAAAATTTGATCGTATTAAGCATAAAACTCAGCTCACCAATTCAGCAAAAAATTTTTCATTCCAATTAAAAATATGCAAAAGACAACATTTATTGGTAAGACAACAGAATACTACTTACATATGTATTTATGTATAAATATGAATTCGATGAAAATAATCCTTTTTATTTTGTTTGTGAATAGTTCTATCGTGTATGGCCATTTTGGCTATAGCCACACATCCAGAAAGCTCTAAGACCGCTGCAAATGATCAATTATCAAAAACGCAATTGGAAGCGGAAGCTGTTGCCAATGAAGTTAAACGGATAAAAAAGCTCAATATCAATTGGAAATTTATTGTTAGATTGATCGATTATAAGGCCGAAATTTTGACAAAGAAAGGGGTTGTCGCTGGTGGAACGTTCGAGACTGACGAATCGATGATTTTTTGTGATGGAAAAGAAGTTAGTAGAGAAAAACAATTAGAATTGTTAAAATTTTTGAGTGAAACCAATTGGCCATACGTTGAACAATTGCTGAAAGAGAATTATTTACCAATTGTGAACGAAATAATGAGACAAGGAGAGAATCCATTGATACTAGCTAATGCACTAGAAAACATGAAAGATTTGAAAAAATTGAATTGGAAGGAATACTTGGAATCATTCGGTAATAATTTGTATTATTTATCTTCATTCAGAAATTCTGAAAACAATTTTTTTTTTCTCGATACTTTAATATTATTTCTTTACCTTTCCATGAAAAACAGAAGCTGTTAGTCATCAGATAACTCCGGCTGAAAGGGCAACAGATCGGTATGCATCATCGGGTTCTGTCAATAAATGTTTACCTTCTACAGGAAAGAGGAACGAAATTGACGAAGGTTTGGAGAAACTCGCTCGATCACTGGACAATCTACAAAACATGCGAAAAAAAGTATCCGATATGAATAAAAGAAAAAGTTGATAATTTTGCAAACATTTTCGCTGCATTCTATTACCATTAAACCTCGAATGTGCTCGTTTTGAATAAATAATAATACATTTAAAACGTAATTATTATTTGTTTCGTTTTTCTGTTTAAACGTGTATTCTTTAGGCACACTGAATGTTCCAAGGTTATTCGCATGTAACTCATACGATCCGAGTTTTGTATACATCTGTTTACTTCTATTCCGCTCAAAAATAAAATTCTATCCTATCTAAATACAAATTTAAATTCCTAGTCAGTTTAACGATGTCTTTGTCTGTATTTACAAAACACATTCGAACGAATGTTGTCTACATGATTGAATTGATGAATTTTGAACGACGCAATTGAATCGATTGTGAATTTGAAACTATTTGAACTGTTTTCGCTATAAAAGTAACACACAAGTTCCCTAAAAATTACATAATATTTTAGCAATCATGCAGAAAGCATCAGTTTTAGGTAAGAAATTGTGTTTTACTTGATTCAATTGAAAATAATCATTTTCCTCTCTTATGTGAACAGTTCTATTGGCAACGATTGCCCTAGCAACAGGTTTTCATTACATGGATGACTACTTGAGAGCTATACTCGATAATATCGATCCTATAAATGGAATGGATTGGTAATAACAATTTATAATAATAATTCATAACTTCATAATAGTCATGTCATGTATTTATCTTGTTTGATTTCTCCATAAAACTGATTAGGAAAACAATTGATGCATTAATCGATAACCGAAAGAAAATTCTTGCTGCCGGAAAGGTCGTCATTGGTGAACATGAAGTCAATAAAGACTATGCATTCAAATTGATCGGACACTTGAGTGTTGTCGATCGGAATAATCTCTACGAAATATTTTTCAATAATAGAGGATCGGTTGTGAATGTAGTTCAAGATCTTGATAAGACATTCAAAGAAGCATCTAAAATTGTAGATGAAACACTGACTCATACGTTACGAATAAAGAGCGTAGATTGGACTTCTTACTTCGAAAACTTTGGTAATTACAATTTTTTTTTAACATTTATCATCATGAAGCACGTTGTGTCTCTATTTATGGTTTCTTATTTCATTTCTTTTAAAAATTTACTAGGTGAGAAATGTATGACAATTGAAGCTGCAAAGAACTTAGCGAAATCTAAATCATCCATTCCACCAGAACAATTCATACAACAATTGAATGAATTTGGACAAAAGATGACCCCAATCCAAGAGCAGACACTGAAAACTATCCAAGGACTTGTTCATCTAAGTGGAATGAAATAGATTCAGTTTGTTCTAACAGAATTAACGAATAAATATGAGTTCAGTGTAACAAACATTCAATCAAATCTTTTAATTTTACCATCGATTTTTGTCGCTTGATTCGAATGAGTCATCCGAAACGTATGCAAAATATAAAATTTTCCATATTTTTCTGATCGTCGAATGAATGTTTGTGAACACGCGTGTATCTTATCTTAATTTGCATGTGTATATACAATTCAAGGTCACGTTGATGATCTGTGTGTATGAACCACGTATATGCCTACCAAATATACGTATTTTAGAAGATCGTACGCGTTATATGTGCGACGTAATTTGCTATTTTTATTAAATGTCTGTAATTATTATGAATTTCAAATTATGAATTTCCTTCACAATTTAGTTCAATGAAAACTGTCACAAAATTTAATATCCATTAAAATAACTGCATTTCAATATCCAATATATGCATGTATAATTTCAACGCGAATAATTAATTCAAAATAAGGAAAAGTTTTTGCTATAAAAGTCCCCTTCGGAATTGTCTGAATTTTGTAGTATTTTTGTAATCATGCAGACATCAGTATTGGGTAAGGGATTCGGTCGTCTTTCATTCGAATCATGCAATTACGATAATAATTTACAATTCTATGTGAACAGTATTTTTGGCTATGGTCGTCCTGACATCAGGTATCCCACCAGAAAATAACCTTTCGATAACTTTTGCCGATGAAATTATCCTTGTAAACGCAATGGATTGGAAATTTATTAATAATTTGATTTATCAGCATGATAAAATTCTTGCTAATAAAGTCGTCGTGGTCAACAAAAGATATGCATTCGACTTAATTGGATATTTAAGTGTTATCGATTGGCATCAGCTACACGAAATACTTTTGAATTATAAGAGGATGTTCGAAAGGGAGAGGGATGAAGGTCATGAAAAGGATTCATCTGATGTAGTCAAGGCACTGAACCGTATGTCACGTATGTTACGTGTAGATTGGAAGACTTACCACAAATACTTTGGTAATTATAACTCATAGTGATTACATATTCATCGATTTCAATAGCTACGTCATGTCTTCATTTGAATTGTTTTTCTTTTTTTTTGTTCGATTTCTTCATAAAACACGTTAGGTATGAAATGTATGACAACTGCTGTTGCAAAGAATATAGCTGAATCTACATTACCTGTTTCTCCAGCACAATTGGTATATTCTGGCCAGCCGGGAATGAGCTCAATTCAAGACCAGACATTGGAAACTGCTAAAGAACTTGGGCGCCGATATAAAATGAAATTCATTGAAAAAGAATAGACGAATTAAATTTATTTTATCAAATAATTCATATTAAAGAGTTTTATTTCCTGGGATGTATCAATAATATATTTATTTGAAAAATCAAACGATACAAAAACATTTATATTGATCACATTTAGTATTTAGTACCTCGTTAAAGTGACTCCATGTTCATTTTTTAATTTTGATAAGTTGTCGTAAATTTTCTTGTTTCAAATTTAGCGATTCAGCATCCGAATGGTTTAAATATTCATTTTAACCGGCCCAACGATATTTTACCCAAAAACATTCTTGAATATATATATATATATAACATCAATATATAGATATATAACATCAATATAATGAATTATGGATTTTATACAAAATTGTCGATAATAATAATAAATTCGAAACTATGAAAATTCGTGTGCTTTAAAAGCTCGCCCGCATGAGAACTTGAAAGCATATTTTTATTTTTTATTTTTGGGCAAACATTTACCGGACAACAATTTAAGGTAAGAGTTTTTGTTACTCAAATATTCGATTCTTCAAAAATAAAAAAAATAAATAAAAAATAAAACAAACGTAATAATAATTGTCGTTAATGTTGGTAGCGGTTTTGGTTGTGACAGCTTTTGCAATAGACGTACAATTGAGAAATACGCATATGGCAATGGTTATTGATGTAATTGAAGGGATAAATGGACTCGATTGGAATACAATCGATATTTTGATGGATAATCAACATCAAATTCTTGCTGATAAAAAGATTAACAGCAATGGAAAAGAAGTAAATATGGATTTTGCATTCAAATTGATCGGCCATTTGAGTATTATCGATTGGAAACTTCTTCACGAACTAGTGAATAAGCATAGCTTAATTATTGTGAACGAGATATTGAAAAGTAAAACAAAAATATATTATTTGTAACTGATGCTCTTTTGCGAACGAAACATATGGAAGAAGTCGATTGGATTGAATACTATTTCAAATAATTCGGTAGAATAATCAAAAACGATTTCATCACATCAATTGTTGTTGATCATGAATGTCAAGTGTTTTATTTATTTTTGACTTTCATTTACGATAGCCACAACCTGTATGAAGAGTCCAGCCGCAAAAGCAATGGCACATTCATCAGCAACCGTTGATTCCTCACAATTGGACGCTTTCGGAGGAAAGATTAATGAAGCGGAAAATAATATATTGAAAGCTATCCACCGACTTGAGCTTTGCGCGCTCAAAACCAATAAGATCAAATGTCATAAAATTTAGCGCAAAAATAATGAAATACAATAAAGATTAATTTGATCAGCAATTTGTTAGAAAATGTATGCCTCGTGTTGAGTCAGCAATATTTAACTTGAATGAATAATTCGCTGAAAAAGCAATTTGAATCAGCAAATGTATTCAAATGACATATACAGGCTCCCGTGTGTCGCCTCATCAGGCGACTGTATCATTTATTTGTTGCACCGGAAAACTGGAATTTTCAATATGAATATAAAATTGCACACGAATCATCTGATAATGAGCCTATAGTTATGGATTTTGGAAAAGTTTCCTGCGGATGCGACCTATTTTAATTTTCAGACATTCACTTGAACGGCGTCATGGAAGAATGCGGAATACAAGACTGTCAATATTCATGAATACACCACATTTGAACCAATTTGAATATCCACCGTTTGAAGTGAAAAATAAATTAATTGCATATTGATAAGAAGATAATCAGCCTTGCCTGGCTTTCATACATTCTTGAATTATGCATACAAAATTTTTGGATAATTTCCGCTATAAATGACTCAATTTGAAGCCATGATACGATAGTAGTGTTCATAATGCAAAAGACAACAGTTTTCGGTAAACACTTTATATTATTGTCAAATATTCGATATCGTTACTAATTTATAAATGTTTTTATTTATTGGTAGTGTTCGTGGCTATGGTAGCTTTGGCGTCAGCCGCTAAATCGCCGCTAGACCAACAAAGTGCTGATGAAATCCGAAAAATTGGCGAACTACTTGAGAAAATGAATAAATATAATTGGAAATTGGTGAATCATTTAATTGATAATCAACAAACAATATGCATCAGTAAAAAAGTGATTTTAAATGGAATAGAAATCAAAAAGGCGAATATTTCTAATCTACTTAAAGCCTTTAGTAGAACTCAATGGGAAAAATTCTACCAACTAATCATCAAACATCAAACGGATGTCATGAATCAAATATTGAAAGATGGTCGAAAGGTGAATGTAGCCGAAATATTGTTACAAATCGAACGCATGATGAAAGTGAATTGGGCAAATTACTACGAATCATACGGTAATAATTATTTATCAATGTTAATATTCAAACCATGCATTAAAAATTTTTTCTTTTCTGTACAATTTCTTTCATGATCAAAAGCCATTATCTGTATGTCGCCTGCCAGTCGGAGGTATTCACCATCAACTCCAAAGACACCAACATCAGCCGAGATGGACGAAGAGGAAAAGACTAAGCTGGAGATCGCTCAGCGTGTTCGCCGTAAAGATAATTTCGATTGGGGAAAGTTTGAATCATCTAAAAGTAAATAATGGATACAAATAAAAATAAGTAAGAGGCATTGAAATAACCATCATCAATATAAAATACAAGGCTTTTTTTTGCGAAATTTTGAGCCTCTCAAAATTCATCGATAGTGACGACAGATGAGCTCCAAATATATTATGAAATGTTTCAAGAAAATGCCAATTTTTTTTAGTTCATTCTACTTTTTTACTACCGATGAGTTTTTGACATATGGACATCGCCAGAACATATTAAAGGCAGAAATCAAACAAAAAGAGTCTTCTATTTCGTCATTCTTTGAGTTCGTGTGCTAGGCATAAGATACACTTTATCAACGTCAAATCTTTATCATCAAATTTCTCATTCGATCAAATAAAGAGAAACCCATTCAGCGATGAGAATAGAGAAAATTGAATGAAAAATACGCAAATATTTGAGTGAAAGGGTTTTTCTTATCTTCGTTATTGACAATTTTGAATATATTGCGAAAAAAATTGTTGGAAACGCACAATGAAAAAGATTTGCATCTCAACAGATTATTGACACAGATTCGGTTGGCAAATTCATGCAATTTGAATCAATGGATGAAGCCAATCACTTGTTATCGGCTATAATAAATCATATTTTTCGATCGATAGGCAAGAAATCATTTCATTTTGATGAACTTTTTTTTCGTTTATTCATTTTTTGGTTTTTGGTTTTTCCTCATTTTCGGCTTGAATGGAAATATGCTTCACACGAAAACCCATGTAGCTTTTTAAAATCAAAAACACGATTATAATAATTCATAGAAAATTGCATTCATCAAATTTTGTGCTGCTTATCCCGGTGAAAAATCATACTCTCTTTCTCTCCACTCTCAAACCTCTGTTTTTCTGTATCCCATTATTTGCTACCGAAGTTTAAAATAATGATGAACATCCTTATAAAGCATCTCAAACGGTTAGCAATTTGAACATGAGAATTAAGTTGGTATGCAATCTGCAAATGACATTATAAAATGATTTGAACAAAATTTCTGAAACAATGCAAAATGTCATAACTTTAATGATGAATAATTCGTTTTAACGAGACCACATTACATGCGGCACAGAGTACAAAGTAGTCGAAAATTGAGAATTGGTTGGGTGTCGGGTACGCGCACTTAACCATTCACCATTGATCCGCTGCATTATTATATAATGTAAATCCATGATTGCACTGACAAAAGTTTATTCACCAAAAAACGATGATGTCCAATGATAGCTAAAGCAATAGTATCGAAGTGCCGTTATTCATTTCTTGGAATTTTTCCTTTTTCTTTCATTTTTTTTAGATTTTGTTTGGGTATTGCCGGGGTTTCTATTGCATATCTAGGCAGTCAGGCAGGCAGGCACTTTATGTAAAATAGATAATAGATTTATTTGTATTATTATCATGTCATAAAAATATTTTCACATGTGAATGGCACACAATGCCATCATCGTTCGACTATTAATATAAAGTGTTCAGAAAAGCGATTGAAAATATGAATACAAGCGAAGAAAACGGAAAAATAAAACTTATTCCTGAAAATATGCTTAACACAGTGTAT
>GL501436.1:76930-88843 GCA_000149185.1 Mayetiola destructor
TGAAACAAAAAATGTATGCGGAAAAACATTTGAACAACGAGACAAACTTTCTGTTCGGTTGTGCAAACTGTGTGCAAAGCAATCCACTTACACAATACATAGCAATGTAACAATTCGGTTGAGCAAAAGTTAACAGTTTGCCGAAAATGTTCGTCACATCGTTTCAACCAAAAATAAAAAAAACGAAACAATTGATGAAATTGTAATAATTTTTAACATCTGAAATTTACATGGAATGATGTCGACTAATGGCAGACGAGTGGATGGCGAATTGTGCTAAATGTTGAGACGAAAAAGTCGACTTGTCGGTTGTGTCGCATCCAATTTGCATAGAAGTCTTGTTGAATGTTTCTTTCATTTCCGTTTTTTGTTTGTTTGGATTTTGAAATATTTTTCATTTTGGTTGTGCTGTAAATGCTAAAATGCTAATACAATTTAACTTTCTTGCAGCTATTTTTGAACCATTCATCCTGTATCGAGCTTTATTGCTGCTGCTGCTGCTGCTGCTGCTGCTTCTGCTGTGTTCGTAACTTCCGTATCATGGATTGTTTGTCGAAACATTTTATCTCATGTCACTTCAATGTTGTGCTGGCGGTGATGGTTTCATTTCGAACAACGACATAACCAAAAGTAATAATCCCTTCGCTTCAAAAATGGTTTTGTCAAATAAGCCCGAATGAATGGAGCCTATGTTAGCCGGTTTTATTGTGTATGTACGTTGTACATCATTAGAAATTGGTACATAGGTCGTAGCCATTGATGATATGTTGAATTGGAAACTTTTCCACTCAAAAAAATAAAAAGTAACTGACACAACAATCAGAAGCAATTCACTCGGTGCTAAATTGAAAAGAGTGAACGTTAAAAGTTGAAGCTGTTTGTCGAAAAAACAGTGTGCACAAGATTAAATGTGTGTTTTTGAAGTCAGCAGGAATGGATTTTCCGGTCATATAATATAAAAGTGAGGAATATTTTCCCCTTGACCGCTAAACAATTTTCATTGTCGAGCTGATTTCAAAACGTTTCCATATTAATTATTTATTCATCGCTGTCATTAAACCGAAGCGTAAATAGGTTGCTTCCATTTTATTTTATAAATTCATTTTTCCCATCGCATATAAATAATTAATTTGATGATTTTATTTTGGTGCAGTTTTAACACCCGCTCATTTAGTGTGTATGTGTTTGTTTTGCAAATATCGCTGAACTTTGGCCATCGAACAATCCAATTGAATTCAAGTGGTCACAACATCGGAGAAAAACCGCTTAAAACACAAATTAACCGAATCTAATAGCTGTCATCAGTTTTTCACAGTGGCAAACCCAGTTGGCAGTGGTTTTAATGGGCACACACAACGGTGTGTGCATTTGATTTTCAATACCAATGATTGAATGCGTTCTGTGACTCAATGAAAATGAGGCCTGACATATACTACACACCAGAATTGAATTATCAAAATGAATCAATCAGAAATTATGCTGTACAATAGTGTGACAATATCAAAGCATCAGCGCTTGGATTGGATGGCACATCAACACGAACCAGAGCTCTCCCATTCTCACACACACACATAATTTGAATGGAAATTAGCTTCAAATTTTGAGGTGATGAATAAATTAACAAATGTTTGCTATGCGTATCTCAAATTAAGACTTTTCGGTTGCATCGTGTTTTATATGCGGCAATGAATGTGGCCAGATTCTGATTCGTCGCCTGTTTGTGATTTCAACATTAATTGAATTTTTGTTGTCGATCAAAGCCCAAAAAAAAAACAAATCAAAAAAGAGAAGGCGTCAGCAAACAGACGTTCGAATGCAACATGCTATTATTTATCATTTCAAGCTCATTTGGACCTCAGGTTTACGCTTCAGCCCATTGCATCAAAGGTAAAACTTGATGGTTAAATTCGTTTTAATGTAAAATGAATGCACGCATGAAATAATTAAATCTGAAGGCATGAGGATCAGACAACGACCAACTTTTAAAAGCAACAATTCCAATTACAATCATAACGATTGTTGAATAGTTTATTATTATAAATGTTGAATGTTGAATTTAACAGTCTGCTGAGCAATGCTGACTCCTGAAATCGATTCATTCACTTTCAAAAAACAAAACCTTTAAATGGTTTTTATTTTAATGTGTTTGGGGTCACTGCAATGGTTTCCCTCCAATTGTAAATTGCTTCAGTGATAATGATTGATAGACACGCGATGCAAAACTTAAGATGCGAATGCGAATGTGAATGCAATTCGGTTGCGAAACAATGATTGAAAAAAATGAACAGTTTGTGTATGGTTCTATGGATGAGAAAGGGCATCTGTGAATAAGTTTTGTATTTTTTGTTTGATGATCATTGAAAGCAATTGCAAAATGGCACAATTTGATGCTGGTCGGATGAATTGAACATTGAACATTGAACACAACGATAAAAATTCATATAAAATCTAAAAGGTTTTCTTATTTGCAATTGCATTCAGTATGCAAATATTGCGAAAAACCGCATCATACATTCTCGAGAGTTTTGTGCATTGCTTGGCTACAATTTGTACCCGAAGCTTGGAGCATTCATTTGATTTGATGCAGATTCCAAGCAAAAATTGGCAAACGAACAAACAGTTGTTGCGTTCAACCAATTTTCACTTGAAAATCGTGGAAAACCACTTGAATCGTCTTGGTGCTGAATGCAATTTCAATTGGCAACTAGCAACTGGCAACTGGCAAACCCGTATAAATACTAAACTTGGAATTTATGTTTATTCTCCTTAATATAATAATAGGAAATATAAATTGACACTAGAATGTATAGAATGGTCTTGTCAATATTTGTATATTTTATATTATGCGAACTGGAGCGCTTGCAACACACAAAATGGGCGAGAAAATGGCATCAACAAAGTGCTTGCAATTTGAATTTTCCGAAAATAGTTCTGAAAATCATTAATTCGTTGCAAGGATTTTTTTTTGGGAAGCTCATTTTTATTTATTTTATTGTTTTGCAAATTATTTTGTTCATGATTTGCCAGTGTTTTTTTTCAGTTGTCGACGACTATTTCATTGTTTGTGAATCCAAAAGAACTTCTATAACCAAATTGAATTGCTATTGCAAACAATATATGCCACTTATTCAACGATATCCTGAGTGGTGACTTACGACACACGAAAATCAATATCATTATGAAGAACCACCCTTCTACTCAAGAAGTGCTTGGCAATGACAACCGAAGTCTGTGAGACCCATTTTCCAAAGTACTCACGAAAATAAAATAAACATTGCAAGGCATTTCAAATGAATGTTATATTTGTGTATTTTGAATGGATATGTATGCCGAATGCCATGCAATCAGCTCAATAACTCCATTCTGAAAATCGACAGTTTGAATAACTGAGTATTATTTTGGCTATCAATTTGGGTGGCCCATAAAAATCAGACATTTTCCATCGTGTGCATTATTATTCTGTGCTTTTTGTAGCTATTTACATTCATTTATTGCCAAACTGAGTGCTCTTCCAGAAACTTCTTTGTCGTTTTTTTTGTTGTTGTTGTCTCTTTCGCTGTAAATTATACGCACACAAATCCGAAACTATTTAAGAGCTGTCACTAATCCAAAGATTTTCCTCCACTCTATCTCCCCATCTCTTTCTCTCTCTTTTCTTCTTATTCTTCCTCTTTCGTTCCCATCGAATTTCCCAGCTGGAATGGTCCTTATCGCATCATTTCAAAAACTTCTGGTCCATTTTCCTATTCGAAATTCTAGTTAACAAAAGAGAAACGGCAATCGAAGACGAATAACGTCCAAAACTTTTGTCATAACGCATAACACACAAATACATTTTCGATTTTGCTCATCTGGGCTCATGAATTTCTGCTAGAAGACAAAAAAGAAGATGAAGAAGCAAGAAAAAGAAATCAGCACTAGCCGTTTACATTGTTTTTGTCGTGGCTTGTAATAGAAGTGGAGATTGATACGTAGTAAATTGAATGTTTCAATGGCGAACGAGACAAAAACAAAGGAGAAAAAAAACTTTGTAAGCAGTTTCTTTTTTTGTTTTTCTGCTGATTTTCAAATGATTTTTATCTCGAAAATGACGGAACGAGATGGAATATGCTCCGGTTTTTTATGATGATTTGATTTTTATGTATAAACATTGTTCAGCATATATATTTGCTGATGGATTTTTGTTATACGTTGATCCGATTTCATTTTATTGTCAATTGTTTTGCCGGACAATAGGCTCAATTTGCGAATTGAAGTGGTAATGGCTGGTTGAGTGTTTTCTATTCTATACATTGACGAAAATTCAATGGATGAACTTCATTGGATTGATCGTGAAGGACTATGGATAGAATATTCAATCACATTTCGCATCAATATCGTTTCAAATTGGTTTTGGGCATCTCAATCCGCCTCGAAAATTATGATTTCATAAAATCTATAGAGACTTTGATTATATGACAGCATGGTAGCTCTTATGCAATGAGAAGCATCGTGTTTGGTCGAAATTAAATTCGAGGCACGGTTGCGGATGGAAGAGGTCATTGTGATATTAATATTCCTATTTCAAACTGGAAATTTATGACAAAATTGAACGAAATGTAATAAATAGCAACAAAAAAAAATCATTTGCAATAAAAATAGCTTCACCAAGTAAGTACCAAGAAATTCATGCATCATAATAGTCAAAACTTAAGCGAATGCATTTTTCCAATTCCCATTCTAGTAAATTATTTATTATTTCAATTGTCTGCCCAACACATTCATGTTTCATTGAAAACATAAAATATAAAAACAAAACAATTCCACATAAAACTGTCTAGCTGGTGGTGGTTCTGATCCACAGTGTTCACAATTATATGACCATAAAAATTGAAATCATTTCATTCCGGGCTCAATTTGCGAATTGAAGTGGTAATGGCTGGTTGAGTGTTTTCTATTCTATACATTGACGAAAATTCAATGGATGAACTTCATTGGATTGATTGTGAAGGACTATGGATAGAATATTCAATCACATTTCGCATCAATATCGTTTCAAATTGGTTTTGGGCATCTCAATCCGCCTCGAAAATTATGATTTCATAAAATCTATAGAGACTTTGATTATATGACAGCATGGTAGCTCTTATGCAATGAGAAGCATCGTGTTTGGTCGAAATTAAATTCGAGGCACGGTTGCGGATGGAAGAGGTCATTGTGATATTAATATTCCTATTTCAAACTGGAAATTTATGACAAAATTGAACGAGATGTAATAAATAGCAACAAAAAAAAATCATTTGCAATAAAAATAGCTTCACCAAGTAAGTACCAAGAAATTCATGCATCATAATAGTCAAAACTTAAGCGAATGCATTTTTCCAATTCCCATTCTAGTAAATTATTTATTATTTCAATTGTCTGCCCAACACATTCATGTTTCATTGAAAACATAAAATATAAAAACAAAACAATTCCACATTAAACTGTCTAGCTGGTGGTGGTTCTGATCCACAGTGTTCACAATTATATGACCATAAAAATTGAAATCATTTCATTCCGTTTTACTTTTCAACGATAAAATGACATTTTTCCACATAATAATAATAATAATCATTTTAGATCAATCAACTGCATATTTGGGTGTTATTCGTACATAATAATATTCAAATGTTTGGCCATTAAACACAGACACCAATAACCAATATCCATTTGGAATGAAATGAAAAAGAAAGCAACGGAACGGACAAAAATTCTGACATATCTATGATGTTAATAACTAGCGAAAGACGTTGAACTATTCGCTGCATAGAAACGAAGATGAAATACTAGTCGAAGTGTTGTTTCGTTGAACTATTACATATTATGAATGGTATCGAAGTATTCCAGTAAATGGAACATATAAAAATGAAACTGGTCAGCTTTGCATATGTCATAGAATATGTCCAATATATTCCATAAACTATAGAAAAAAAAAGAAAAAAATAAATAAAAAATATGGAAGGAAATGCACAAATATTTATGTTTCAAGAAGTAAAAATATTATTTGTTTTTGGAATCCATTTCAATTGTTCTTATCGTCATGTCCACCGAATTATTCCCGGCCATTATTTGCTTATGGTTGTTGTGCTAACTAAATAAAATTAAGTATGAATATTTATTTACACCAGATTTTATTCAGATGTTCAAGTGTTCAATGTCCAGTATTGATAGCACTCATTCCACTTGAAGTACGAGTGGATGGTTTCGGCACACACACACACATGTAATGCGTTGGGACAAGCGATCCCAGCCTGGAGTTAGTTCAATGCGATACTTTATTTATGACACTTTTCGCGTCGCAATTCCACCAAATAATTGCTGAAACTAAAAGAAGAATAACAATCGAATAAATACGCTTACATCAAGTAGAAATGTAAACATTTAACAACCATATCGCATCACATATCCAGATATTCATATGACTGTGTGTGTGTGTGTGTGATAGGTTTGATGCATTGGTACGCAAAGTTCATTGCTCAATGTTTAGTGTTCAGTGTTCACTGTTCGATCGTTAAATTAAATTCTTTTTATGTAAATAAGCAGTGCAATGTTATGTACAAGTTGACTGAATGCTGAATACTGAATACCGATGTCGCCACCATGGCCAAATCAGCAATACTCATTCCGTCAAAGACAAAAGAAACCCAAACTCAACTGAAAAACATATGTTAATTTTACTTATATTACCATTTGACATTCGCCATTCACTTCGACGGCAAAATAATTCAACGGGTTTTTAAATTGAAATGTATAGAACAGTGAACAATGAATAGCGAATAGCGAAACAGTCGAAAAAGAATTTACCAATCCACTCGTGGCTGTTTCCTTTGAAGTCAATTCTCAATTTGATGTTCGTCACTTGTGCACGAATACAAAATTCATCGCCTTTTTCCACACATTTTCAACGAAAAAAAAAAAAAACAAAACAAAACCATCAGAATTTGCTCATAAAATTCCGTACCAAATCAACGCGCTCACCAGAGACAAAAGGCAAAAAGGTAGCACACTCAATGTGCCCAAAACGGAATTTCCAATTTGCTGCTGCAGTGTTCAGTGCTCGCGTACATAAATATTACATTTCTAACCTTTAACATATTTATTCTAATTGAATTTCGCTTTTCGGAAAATATACATAAAAATTCCTTTTTACATTTAACAACACAAATGGTAATAAATTAAATTTCTTTACAGCCATCAACTAACCGGTCAATTGGAAACTTTGAACCAACAGTAAAGAGAAGAGGAAAAAAAAACGTCATCGCACAAAATGTTATTATTGAATTTGAGTGCATGTCTGTCATCATTGATAAATGCTTATGCATCGTTTGAACAATCAACGTGTAACCAATATACATCGGTTGGCTGCTGTATATTCAATGCTCACCGAATTTATGAATATTTTCTCGCATACTGGAATTCGCGTGTCTCAATGTTCCATTGTGAACCGATTAATAGGCAAATAAATTAACTAACTGTAAAAATTGTTTGACAGCGAATTATTGAATGGATGCTATGTGTTGCCACGCTGTCAATTGCCAAATCTGGATCGAATCAAAATACATGAGTTAAAATAATTATTTTTCGATGAACCAATAAAAACTCATAAATCCCAGCTGAAACAATTTTCAGCTCAAAACAAAATAATAATGATCATAATGCAAATATGAACAAAATGAAAAACAGAAAATAATAATAATTGCGGCCAATCAACGATTAATTAGAGTAAGAATTGGTTGATGCTGTGTTGCGTTTCAGCATGACAACCGGTGTTGGGTCGGCATGAAAATTGATCACCATTAACCATATACAATTTCAATATGAAAATGTTCTCAATGCGCCGTCAGAGATAGAATTTCAATGTGCACCAAGTATCTGGTGCTTGCTTGGTGCCACAACATATTTACAATATGTTAATATATTGATTTGCAAATATAAAATAACCGATCGATGGCGTAACCGATATCGAATAAATAATTATTATGAAATTACAAAAACACATGTTGGTAAAACACTCGATTTGTTCGTTTGTATGGTAATAAATTCAAAACTCCATTGACTTCCACATGTTTCGTCGTTGAATATTTGAAGCAAAAAAAAAAAAACGGAAAAAATAGAGGTGAAAAATGTAAATACAAAATGTATTTTATTTATTGCATGTTCCTGGCATTCGAGGTAACATTCTTTGGAAAAATCATTCTTTTTTTATTTTTCGAATAAAATTGAATGTAAATGGGCTTTAATTACCCAGCGACTAAATTGAATGCGTTTTTTCTCACCGATGGCCGATGCCTGCAGCCGGCAGTAGTTTGCTGTGGGTTTTGGTGCATTGTAGTATGCAGCAGGCCGCACAGATTCCATTTGTGTGTTTGTTTTCGTTCGGATGATGGATAGAAAGTTGCAAATTTTATTCAATAAAAGGAATTGATCGATGACAGTAACCGCAAATCCATTGTCTTGAACACTGATTTTTTACTCCGTTATAAAAATTACACACACACATCGGACAAACAAAATAAAACTAAAAGAAACAACTACGCAAAAATCCAAGAGAAACGATCGTGTTAGTTTTATAGTAATGGATTTTCTTTAGTTTAAAATGTTTGAAAATGTGCAAAACGCTTAAATTGAACAACATTAGCTCACCGCTATTGTTTACATAATGAAATGTTGTCGTTGGCAATATTACCGTGATTGATGTTCACGTTTTCAACAAATGCTGCATGTTCTCCGTTTATTTATTTTTTTTCTTGTTTTTCCGTTCGAAACATTGTAGACGTAATCACGGCAGCTTGCCTACCGTCGTTCATTTCGAATAATCTTAGAGTAGAATGAATCATGTGCAGACGTTATGGTTGCATATGGATCACACGCACACGCACACACACATACAAACTGACTATAAGCCCATAGTAAAGACTCACAACCCATATAAGTCCTGGACCCAACTAGAGAACAATGAGCAATATTATCATTGTTGAATGCTTAGTGAAAAATGGGAAGACATTGTATGTTTATTATTTGACAGAGCATCGGATGTTTTTTGTCTATCTGTCTTGCTTTTCCTCGAAGCAGGAAAGCAAAAAAAAAAAGAGAGAAAAAATTAAACATAAATGCAATGTTGCGTAATATGAAAATTTTGTGTTGTCTACTAAATGGCCTTCGCAATATACTATTTAACTATCCATAAACCATATTAACGGCTTTTACAAACTGACTATAAGCCCATAGTAAAGACTCACAACCCATATAAGTCCTGGACCCAACTAGAGAACAATGAGCAATATTATCATTGTTGAATGCTTAGTGAAAAATGGGAAGACATTGTATGTTTATTATTTGACAGAGCATCGGATGTTTTTTGTCTATCTGTCTTGCTTTTCCTCGAAGCAGGAAAGCAAAAAAAAAAAGAGAAAAAATTAAACATAAATGCAATGTTGCGTAATATGAAAATTTTGTGTTGTCTACTAAATGGCCTTCGCAATATACTATTTAACTATCCATAAACCATATTAACGGCTTTTAACCATAAACATAAACGAATTGATGATCCATTAATAGTATGTCACATTGTCACATGTATTACTGAATTCGGATTCGCAAACGCATCAATGGAGCCATTAACAGTGACGGAAATGGTAAAAGGAGTCCCATTTAAAATGTTATATTACTTTTTCCAGTATTCGGATGTATGAAGTCGAAAAATACTAAGAATTCGATGAGAATCTATGTACCGAAGATGTTAATCCGGTTGAAAGTGTAGCGAGACCTGTAGCCAAAAGTAGAAAAAAAATAAAAAGAAGAACGAATGATGCGAATCCCTTGTGGATTAAGAATCTATTGGCCATTTGGATGCCTTTTTCGCCGTTACATACATGAAATGTTATAATCTGATTGATTCAAGCGACGAAATTCCAATTAGTCGACGCATCGCTATGCTATTCTCAAACTGGTCGTTGTATAGTCACATATTAATGGTGATGTTAATGAATACAGCACGTGGTAAATTAACTCAAAATCAATCTTCGTTGCATATTTTATGCGAATAAATTTATATTCTGAAAAATTTTACTCATTCGATTCCGATAAATGAATTTCATGATTTGGAAAATGAGCAGCGGGTATAAAGTGCCGATGTCATGTTCAAATTAACCAACAATCAAATGGACAGAACAGCATGCATTCAAAAAGCAAGGCAAAGGCGCTGGCAAAAACAAAAAGATCAAAATTGCCGATGGTCGATGCCTGATGCAGTATGGAATACTAAATGATATCCATTTCATAAATATTGCGTCTACACAGCATATTGTATGTACAATGTACACAGACCAGATATGAGCAATAGTCGCACTTCGATGTGTAATGTGTACGAAATGTGCAATCATCATTGTTGTCAGTTGAACGTATATTTGCTTATTGCATATGCTCGGTCAGTACATTATGCCCTTCATAAATCCGATTTGCTTTTATTAATTTCTGATTTGCGCATCGTAATCAAATCCAATGCCTCGATACAACCGCTTCACATACAAGAGATTTTTCAATCATTTTTCATTATTATCATTATTGTTCGTTTTGTCTAAATATTTCCGTTTTGAATGCTTGAAATGAAATTAAGCGAACATTTTTCACACCATAAATCAAGTCTCGTTTGTCTACAGATATCCGATCGTGCCTTCAGCTCTTTGCTTTTCCAACATTGTTGAGTGGTTGTGTGTGTGTTGTGGAACGAATTTACAAAATTGTTGATTTAATTCCATTTTATTACACTTTGAGTAGAAATGAAACACGGAATCGTTGAAATAAATGTTTTTGATGATTTTGATTAAGAGCAAATATACCGAACGCATAACGAGTAATTATGATTCTTGAATTGCATTCGCAATCATCATATGCATTGTTAGGTATATACGGCATATGTATGATCAGTGCCAGCATTTCTCTATGTTCTTTTTCATCTTATCATGTCTCTCGTCAATTTTCAAATAGAAAACTAGTTCCAGAACACCGACGGACGGACGAACGAATACAGCCAGTGAATGAATCTAATTCTATGATGAACTTAAAGATATTATTCGTTCAAACTTAGCATCGTTGGGCTTTTCATTCGTGCCACGTCGTCCATATCTATGTTATGAAAAAAACATTTAAATGTAACAAATTGAAAACTATTACGATGAGCTGGTGAGTGGTTTTGCGAATTTTTCACATTTGATTCGCCGCATGGTTTGGTTTCAAACGCGCAAAATATGCTTGAAGCAAAAGTTTATTTTCCATATTGATATTTGAGTTTGCATAAATTCTTTGTTTTGACTCTCGAAATCTGAATACTGGCGGAGCCCCGATGGCAACATAAACCATACTTTCCCATTGAACAATTATTATTACATATTATTATTATTTGTCCGAAATAAGTTGTGCGTTTAATTTGTGTTTCTCATCTCGATTTCAATAATCTCTGGTCAGGTCGATGTTGAGGCACTTACATCTCCACTTCAATTATTCATGCGTTCTTCGCATATTTCCATTTCTCGACTGGCTGCAGCCATGGCCGTGTGTCTGCCATTCGCATATGTCTATTGAACGTCAAAACAAAACAATAATCACCATCATCACATTATTCATTTTATCATCAGGCATAGAATGCAGAGCAAATAAAGAAGATTCACCAAAACAAGTCGATAGCCATTTAAGCGGTTAATTGAAATAATCAAAAAAAGAACAAAACAAAGATAAACATTTTAGCAGAGAAGAGAACTGAGAATGAATGAAGTGGATCCACGATCATGGTAATTACTTACACGTTTGCCTGGAATAATAATAATAATAATCTATTTCCAAAACTGATGTTGATGTTGCTGCCGCTAGACGAATTCATATTTAATTTTCGTTTTG
>GL501436.1:166564-182316 GCA_000149185.1 Mayetiola destructor
TACAATGCACGTGAATATGAACAATGTAATTCAAAACGTGTTCCATTTCAAATGAATGAAATGAAGAAAAAAACATGAAAAAAAGAAAATAAAGAGTTGACAGAATGACGGTCTCGTTTAAATGATATTATAAATATGTTAGCTGAATGTTTAGAAGTGGTTTAGCTCTTAAAATGAAAATTAATGAATGCGAATCTACCGACCACAAGCAAAAAAAAACAACACCTTAATCCAATACCGATATTTTACACTACAATGTTTTTCAGTAATCTGACAAATGGAGCGAGAAAAAAATGAAATGAAAAATGAGAGAGAATTTCATCGATAAGTCGATGATGTATTGACTCTGTAGCATTATAACGTATTTATGTGGCAGAGGATTATTTCACGCGCCCTGATCAATTGTTGGCTTTTTATTGCTTTTGTTTACTTTCAACCATTTTATTTTTTATTTATTCTCATTCTCCTGTTTGTTACAAAAACCAAATGACACATGAAATGATTCGGAATAAAGCGAAATTCGATGTTTAATATGTTCAAGAACAGCGCTTCGCGCAACCATGTGAAATGTGAATTGAAAAATCACTGCTTTGCTCTGCCAAAGACGAGATATGGTTGAAAGACAAATTATTTGGTTGAATTTAGATCGAGGCGATAAACGTCAAATGATTTAATTTTTTTCACTTCATCTTTTTAGAGTCACATCGGGACCCGATTAGGGTCGATTTTTGAGAAAAAGAAATGTGTCAGTCTCACAACAATGAACCAAAGTGAATAAATAAGGGAACGACATATATTAATTACTGAGTCAATTTAGTGAAATTGACCTTTAAAATTAATTACTCAAAATAATCGCACATGAACCATTGATCCATTTTACTATGGAATGGATCCAATGGTTATATAAAATACGTATGATAATAAGTGAGTCATCAAATAGAAATCCAATTTTCCTATGGACTGAATGAATGTTGAAAATGAAATGCCAACCATTGTACACTGAACTAATCAAATCGGTTGCCATTTCACTTTTTCCAATACGTCAATTTGGTTATCAAAAACGTTTTTCGTTGATTAAGTGAGGCTCAATATTCCTTTTATTTTCCCTCAAATGCGTTATATGTATCAGCAATTTGTGTATATGTTTCTGCATATCACTAAACACAGTTAAGTCCCCGAAATGACGGTAGTTATTTGGGATTTTGTGTAATTCCATTGAAAAAAAAAGAGAATTCATTGTGAATTACATAATATAGACGATAGACGCACACACATACACTCGACTTTGTCATTGAGATTGAAAGTGATTGTGTGCCCAGAATGCACATTCATATGATTAAAATAAGTGAAAGTTTCTGAACAAATATTAGGGGTCGCATTTTGATTAAAAAGCATTACATAATACCCGATACTCGTTCAACCCAAAATCTACTTCTCTATATGAATAAAAATAAAAAACGTCGAAAAGAAATTGAAAATTGCTCTCATCATATGTTTCAATTTGATGTGACTGTGTGAATAAAGACGGTTACCATTTTCGTTTCTATTGAATTTTAGTCATCAATTGTATTGATTGAAGTCAATTTTGTTTTTCTTCTCTTTTTGTAAGGGTTTTGTTGACTGATGTTGCGCCTAATTTCGCTCTTTTCATGCATAGTTTTCAATAGGCTGCCGGATGATAATTTACAATTGTGCCCAATTTGAAAACTATTTTCTGTGTTCAAAGCCAACGAAAAATTAGATGTCATTGAACGCAATTTCAAGGAAATGGATGTACAAGGGTTCAATTAGCCAACGGCATAATGCACGCGCCGTTCAACATCAAATGGATCAACAATTCCATTTCATTCACAAAATCCATTTCATTCGATACAGAGAAAAAAATCGATTGGCCGCATAGATGAACTATTTCCACTTGAACTGTTCGAATGGGAATTTGGATGGCAATTTAACAACCGCGCATTTACTAGTTTTAGGGCTGTCTTTCTGAAAACCATTCAATGAAATCGTATCAGAATGACAAAGAGACAGGACTACTCATGACTCACAACGCACAGTTCAGTTAAATGAATGGGATTTTGGGATACGTGGTAATGTATACGGGACCATTGGAATAAAATCATCCGATTACTTTTCACGGTATCAATAAAAATTCAACGAGGTCACGGCAAAAAATGGAGCCTTTGAAGCGCGGCACACGATAAAAGAAACAAAATGAATGTATGAATCGTGTAAATAAAACGCACCCAGAACTCAGAACAGAGTGCCCACTTCGCATTAGGTGCTGTGCCCAGCTCTGGTGCCCAGAATAACACTCGGCAAACGATTTTCAACCATAAATTTTTTATTAATCCGCATCTGATAATCATAAATTCTACGTTTCTCGGATGCAAATTATAGTCAAACAATTCCGTCAACCATTTTTTTTTGCGCCATCCTTCTTTCGTTCGTCTCTTTATACAAACAGATAGACAAACCGGGAAAAAATGTAGAGTTTTTTTTCCATCAAAAAGTAAATCCGAAAGCGGATGAAAAAAAAAACGAAGAAACCAGACCGGAATGAAACGTCGATGTTTTCGGTTTGATTATTGCGTTTTAATTTAAATAAATTGTTTCTTTTTTTTTCCACATCATTATATTGTATGCTTCTGTGCGTTTTCCATTGCCACAATTTCCAACTTTGGTATACATTAAGCGCATAAAACATTCGTCAGTGAATTTTGTAACCGCCGAAGGGCTATTCTAATGAAGCCTGAACTATGATGATGACTAATGTTATTCAGATAAAATAGCATTAAAATGGTGAACGGTTAAAATTGGTTACATCCAGTATGGATAATTCGGTTTGGGATATGGAATAATATCATCGATTGAATTGAAACAACTGTACATGGAGAAAAAAAAGGACCCATAATGTACAGTGATCACATATGCGAATACATGTTGATGTTTGTATTTGGCTTATGCAATGAAAACTGAAATTTTCGCTGAATGAAAAAAGCAATATGTGAATCCACTGGAAACTATGCAACATTCAGAGTGATTTGCTATTTTTTTTTGTCTTTGTGATTCGTGTGTGCGTTTTTTCCCGTTTCGATTATAGTGCAGTCCCAATGAGGGAAAAAAGCGATATCGGTTGTAAGAGATGGTAAAAAAAAAATCGCTTAAAATAACAAACAATGCATGCGTATTTATGTTCAATGGAGTTTATTTTAAAAACATAATGTGAATTTACTTCCATCTAGTTAATGAATTTACTTGACGATGCATACATAAAACCCAATCCCAGAAAAGGAAAAAACGCTCGGGCAGGGGCTACAACTCACAGAGTTGTAAATTATTACAATTGTAGCTGAGCTCACCGTTTGCAATAACTATCAAAGTGGAAGACAATTATTATTATTATTATTCGATGTGGTACTTTAGTTAGAACATATGCATTCGAATTTGATCCCAATGTGTGTGCACAACAAAACCATTTGTTACATAATAATAATAACAAGAACTGAGAACTATACGATTCAAAAACATGATTTTGATTGCCTGAATCCACTTCGAATCGCTTAATTCCAAAAATGGGGTTTTGTCCATGATAAATTTGATACCGTGTATCGTATCGAATGTGATATTGTAGTTTCATCATTCTCTTTCGGCTCTCAGCATGATGAACGCACAAAAACCATTTGCTGAAGGGGCATTTCATTTTAAATGTACTTGAAACTGGTCGACAGTCAACAGCATTACAACAAATTTTCTTGATAATGATCTAAGTTTATGGCTTTTGTGGATTCGCTACTTATGTTTATCAATTTCATATCATAATGATTCTGGGGGGGCCAAAAAAACCTCACATTTAATACATCAAAATACATGGAATTCGGATTGTATAATTCATATAGATGTGTGTTTGTGTGTGTCGCCGGCCATATAGGAAAACCAATTGTACTGGGGTGGTTTCTTGCAAATTCATCATGAACCCGCTTGCATAAATATTTACGTCGTTGGCATTAACTTTAGTTTCGTCTTCCTATATAACGACAACAACAACAACGACGGATTAATAAATTGAATTACAAAAGAGAAGAAAAAGAAGAGGAAGAAGATCGAAGAAAAAACAGAGAGAAAAATCGAAACTGAAAAACTGACACAGACATTGACTTTGTTGCCATTACCATGTGAAATATGCAAACAGGAAACTAAGTAGCAAATTGCCCGAGGCAAAATACACTGTTTGCATACGATTGTTTGAAATCAACCATGTCGCGTAACAAAAACTAAATTACATAATCGAAACCAATTTTGAATTGAGTTCCTGGTTTTTCCGCATTCTTCGTTCCCAACGAAAATGTATGTGTTTCATTTTTCAATGACTGTTCAATGAATGTTGAGTTCATTCTACTGGAAATGACGAATCGAAGAAAGACGCACAATAAATATTTATTGAAATAATATTTTGTAAGCCATGTGCACCACAAAATGTTTATTTTATTCCACCAAAATGAAATGAAACCGATAACCAAAAGCCAAAAATAATAATAATCCATCCATTCATCCGGGCGAAAAGGCATATCGCAGACATTCATATTGAAATAAATGGCAACACACAAAATACTACATAATACACTAAATATACTCGATACATGAACACAGGGCAGAAAAACAGAAAAGGCGAATCTATATCTCTTTTCAGATTCACGCTAAACTGAATTTCGGATCAATTTATTTATTGATAACTTTACTTCATTTCATCTCTCTTCAATATACCAAATAATATTTTTTTCATTCGCCGCTCTTTTTCCGACTCGGTTCTGGGCTCTAGGAAACATTTTATGAATGTGCACCCTCCACATCGTGGTTTCAATTGAGAAACGTCAACGAGCAATGAGATCAATGTTTGTTTTGGCTGCAGCATACTTACAACGCGGATTTTTCAATTCTTGGCTCCGCATATCTGAGCTGAACTATGCAAAAAATCCATCATGCATCATATGATTCGGGCGAATGTTTGCCAACGTTGATTAAATGAAGTGTTCGTTATCGCTCGACAAAATTTCATAAGTTCGAGAAGGGGAAACGAGCAAAATATCTGCCATTCGGGATGAATGGCGGACAAAGAGCTATGAAGATGGTGATGATGATGATTAGATATTGTTGGTGTGGCAAAGGGTAATATTATAGATATTATAGAAAATTAAAAGATTTCGTTGCAAGCGAAAATCATATTTTTCCACCACAAATCTGCATGCAGAACGTGCTTCAAGATGGTATTCATGGTCGTTTTTTCCGATTTTTGGCGTATGCATTGTTTCTATTGGTGTTTTTTTGGGAGAATTTCAGCAAAGTATTTCATAGTTGAATTTATGATGGCATGTCACCACAAATAATGGTTCCTTCTCAACCAATTCTGTTTTATTTTTCGCTTCTTAAAAGTCTTTCAACGGTTTTTGATTGTTCCGTTTTGGGGGCGACGACGATTCTTTATTTTTTTGTTGGTGAATTTGGTATAGTCACTTTGCCAAGTGTTCAAGTCGTTAGAATTCAATGAAAGATATGAAAAATATTTTTTATGCAAAAAAAAGAATAAGCAGAACTTCGCAAAGTGTTTGCATGATAAGCGCGTGCACACTGCGACACACGTTTCCATGATATGAATGAGATATCGCAAGAACATTCGCTCAACAAAAACTAATCTACTGGATGCGATATTACATTTGTACATTTGTGTGTATTGTTTGCCACAAAACATTGCAAATTATTGGCAACTGGCGATGATGAAAAAAAAACGCTGGTTTCGACTAGCAAAAAACAATTGCTGTCATAAACAATGCGTTTGTTCATCGCACACAGTGTGCACCACACACATAATTTGACACAACTGAACATCGTTTTCAATTCCAACATTTAAAACTCAAACTCCGTTGCGGAACATTCACCAAATTTGAAACGGATTCACATTAATAAATCCATTAGGAGTTTTATTTGTTTGAATGTGTCACGGCTTGTTATCGTTTATCGTTTTGCTGAAATTCACAATCACATCTCCTCCATATATTCAAGATACATCAGGAATTTTATTTTTTATTTGATGCATTCGTTACATTTCCGTTTACTGTAACAAATGTCTATAAACACGAAACGTGTGCGTCTGTCTGTTTTCGATACATATATATTGTATTTTCCGGTTTAATTTCGGTTTTCAGAAGTTTCCTTTTTCCAATATTGTCTTTTTTTTTGTCTCTGTTCAAACTTTTCGATTTGCTCGTCACTTCATTCCATTGCTTTTGTTTCAGTGTATTTGCGCTATGAAATGCTCGAAATGTGTGCCCAATATTTGTCGACACGCGGAAAAATACAAAAATTATCTAAATGAAAAGCGTCAAACTGTGTGTCTGAATGTTTGCAGGTAAATTAGTAGGATATTGCTTGGTGGCATTTATGCTACAATGCACCAATGATTTTGAATTCATGTATCCATTTGGAATATTACGGAAGTAAAGTGGCAGACAATAAAGTAAATAAAACTGTGTGCCACGACCGTCGTCTATATGCAAAAGGAAATAGACAAAATTGAGCTTAAACATCGAACGTGTGATGGTGAACAGGGAGCCAAAAATGAAGGAAAAGAAAAAAAATAAAATACTTGGTGGCAAACATAGCGTAGGCACATCGAACATCAATGAACAGTGAATGAAGTTCGGTAGCCCGTCAACAATTTCGACGACAATTGTAAAATTCACCGCTAACGGCAGCCATTCAATTTCCAGACAAATAAATTTCAACTAAATTAAAGTTGAACCAAAGGCATTAACGATGAAACGACACAATGTTCCAAATGTAATTTTCCTCTTTAACTTTGTTAAAAAGTATTGAGTGAGCGCGAATGATTCCAATAATCAAATGCTGGTGGTGGTAGTGGTGGTGGCGTGTTTGTTTCCATTCCAAAAGTGTTTGCGATTAAAATGTGCAAAACTTTTCAAATTGGAAATGGCAATAAAATGATTAACATATTGTCTTCGATCGGTTGTTGGCTCTTTTGTTGCGCCAAGTTTGCCGGTCGCGAATATGCAACGGGAAATTAATAAAATCAAGTTGTTCGAGGTGTTTGTTTTGTTTTCGGTTTTTTTTTTCTCGACAAGACAAATTGTTGAGTTCCGTTTAACAAACGTGACTTTCGTTCGTAACGATATAGAAACCGCGTGTGCATACACAATTCAAAACTTCCCCGGTTGATCTATTGCGATTGAATGTGAAACTGAATTGCTTCGAAGTCTAAAGTTTGAAGTTTAATTTTTTTTTTGACCCGTCGCCTCTATGAATCACTGCTAAATAAATACACTTTTATTCGTTTTCAAGTCTTCTATTTCTCTAGAAATTTTCCTTTATCTGTTTCTCATTCCGCTTTCTCCCTTCAGAAAATTCTTTTTGTTGTTGTTCACAATTCAAAGCATAATTTGCATTCGCGATAAAGATTTTTCATTTAAAACATTTTGTGTTTTTTTTTCGCAGCAAAGTCATTTCTTCGATTGTTCCGTTGTTGTCTTTTTTTTCGAAGGATTTTTATCTTCTGTTTCTGGCCCTAAAGAAGAATAAAAGAATTTTTATTCACAGTAAAGAAGCGCGTGGTCGTCGATTGTATGCAAATGAAATATTTTTCTTTTTTGAGTTTGAAGCGATGTGAAGAATAGTTTTTCTCTCTCTCTCTATTCGCTTTCATAAAGAAATAAAAAAAGATTATTCAATTTTTCCAACTTTGGTTTGGTAGTTTATTTTAACGGGAATGGATGCTATGACTGCCAACAATAATTGATGTGCACAAACATTGCATAATAATTTTGCTGTTTATGCATCAAAAATGTAATTTTTTCATAAAGTTTATTTCAAAATTGAACGCTTAACTATGCCATTCACCAATGGTGAATAGCGACTGGCCATTAGCCATCCACATCCACATCCAAGCGCACAAAGTTTTGTAATTAATTTCACTTCACTCGTCGAGCGAAATTGTTGTTTTTGAAATGAAATTTCATTCAAATTCGAGAATCCTGTAGAGAAATGATCTCATGAGAAATGAAACATTTCACATAAAATCGTCATAACTGTGCACTGTGTGCAACAATAAGCTGCGCAAAAATGTAATTTCTTTTGATTATTACCGGTTACTGACTCACTTGATGTCTTCTTCGACTTTCAGCATTTGAATGTTAAATGCGAATTCAAACGGAACAAACAATCAACAATTCAATGACATCCATTAAATAATTATAATGCAATGTTTTCCCAAGGTCTTAAGTTTGATACTTGCATCGCGATGCATTTTGCAAAATTCAATTTTCCATATAAAATTCACTAAATTCGAAAATTTCTACACTTGAGATGGTGTCGAATTAAGATTTGGCATTGTTTTCCTTTCTGCTTATTTTTATCGTCATTCAAATGTTTTCAACTGTGCAACCATTCACACTCAATTCAATTGACTACCATTTGAATAACGGCTAAAGTACCTGAACTCTCAAGACCTTCGTTCATCATTTTCAATCAAATGGAAATTTGCCGAAGAAATTGATTAAAATGAATGAAAAGCGTATGAAATTGGTGGTTCCATTCAAAATCGTTTTCAATTTCGACAAACGAATTGAGTTTTATCGCTTAAAAGACAATTTGCGTAAAATGGTGAAATCTCATGATGTGCTCAGTGTTCGGATTGCATTGTGGGTCGATTACGACAATTCTTCGCATTTCGTAAGCAATTTTAAATTGGGTTTCAACCGATGATCGGTTGTATGTCTTGTGTCTTTTTGCCCAGGTATATTGTAATCTGTTGTGCATTTTATCACCTTGTGAATGGAAAATGCTTCTTATTCTTGCGATGAATATGGGCAATGTGTGGCCTTGATTCTATGCTTCGACCAGATGTCGTATGTGAGAATCCATTTTCACATTAACCGAACCATCCATAAAACTGAAGAAATAAAAACCCATTCGAAAAACGAATCGATTCACTTGATACGGATATCCAATACAAGCTCCAACATTCCAACATAAAACCATTCGGGTAAAAGATGGAAAATAAAAAACCCAAAAACGGAACGCAATTCACAAGAGATACACGCTGGTGTATTATAGAAAATCAATTTGTAGGTGAACATTTGTTGGATATTGGTGAGAGCATATTATTGCTACATTTAGGATAAACTATACGTTTTGTTCATTTCGTTAGCCAAGGAAGCACTTCAGAGGGAGAGATTTTTGTTATTTTTGTATCATTTTAACGATGCTACTAAACCGGGTAAAATGTCTAAATATACACAAATTCAAATTATTTTCTTTTTTACCTTTTTTTTTCTTCTCCGTCTCTCTTTCTCTCGATACGCAATTTCTTTCAATTTGGCCTCCCGGCTGAATTAAAAAGGATCCGGTACGATGGTGAAAAACTTCAAACACGTAAACACAAATGTTTTCTTTCGTTCGCGTAAATATTTGCTTATATTTTGTTAGCGAAATCGAACGAAAATATATCGGTAACAAATTGAGAGATGCGATACGATTGATTCTCTTATATTTCCATCATGCTAACGATGTATTCGGAAACACCTGAAAAATAAATTGAAAAACATCGAGTTAATTAGATATTAGATTCAATGGAATGTTAGCAATAAGCATTGAATGGTGATATTTTATATGCAAAATTCAATTGGAATTTCAAATTCCATATCAAATAAAACAGTTGAAAGTCGAGGGCGCTATGCCATTCACAGCCATTTAGAATTTTACAGCTTTCCAAAAGGAAACAAAATAGGAAACCTTTTGAACCTTTCAATTTGGAGTTGCCTCAGTTTCCCCCTGTTGGTCTCACACAAAAGCGATTTTTTTCTTTTCTTTACAAAAGAATGTTTAAAAAGACGGCAACAACAATGTGAAATATGAAATTCGTAATTCGCAAAGTTCAAAGTGGGATCTTTTTTTTCCCCATTTTTTCTCGTTTTTAAACTGACATTCCAATATCTAAATGTCTGTTTGGCTGTCGACCGAACGATATATAGAGAACTCAACTGAAAAGCATCATTGACAAAACATGCCGACACGTTTTTATCTGAAACGATTTTTGGTTGTCATACACAACTCTCGTACACGATACGCAGCAGAATTTCTCGTATTGTATGCAATCGAGTCACACCGAACTTACAACAAAAACAAGAACATCAAAATAGAAAATAGCTAGTTTTTTCAGCATTTGAATTTTATTGATCGAACTGAAGGCGGGGAAAAAAGAAAGCGAACATAAAAATGATAAATGTGAACACTGAAGAAAATAAGATGTTGAAATACACAAACACACAAGTCACAACAATAATAATAAAATAACGATGGAAAAAAGTGAATTTGAATAAAGTCAATATTTGAAATGAGATCACAATTTTATTGAGAATACAATTCAATGATATATCAAAACAATGAAGAAAAACCGCATCGACCAATTTGGAAAGCAATTCATTTGAATTCGCTTTCGATTGTTCCAAACGAATAAATCGAAGACGATGAAAAAAAGAAAGAAAAAAACAAACAAACTGTGTAATCAAAGTGTACGCCGAAGCCAATGACATATCATAATGAAGTGTATCGAAGCGTGAATGATGGAGAAAAAAGCCTCACTTCATGGCGACTTCTGATGAAAAAAAAAAATGTAGCAACCAAAAGGTATTGAAAGTCAGTTTTTTTTTATCGATAATGGACTTCAAATTTCAAGCAAAATGGCCATTCACATTGAATATGTAATTTCAAACGGATAATCCACAGCAAATTTGATATTTGATTTAAGAATTTCTCTTTCTCGTTGGTTCTATTGTGTGTTCCTCAATGAAATTCCAAAAATCGCCTATGGGAAATGTAGCCAATTTTCTCTATGAATATAATTATTATTAGGCAACGACTGAATTACAAAAAGATTCCGTCCAATTCGGAGCATCTGTTTCGGTGTATCAAATACGACCGAAAGCCGTCGAACGGTTTAGAATTCACAAAAATAATTTCCAATATTTACTTTGAAATGCGCATAAACACACCTCATCAATGGATTAAGGGACTGAAACGATCTGAAATCGGTGAACAATAGAAATAATAAGAACATAAGATTTTTGTTGACAATACGCTGTCACAATGTAATGTGTACTGTATTATTGCATCGAATTCATTTCTTTCTTTCTTTCTTTTATTTTTCTCCATATTAATGGAGATCTGTTGCTCCGATTTTCTTGTTATTCAATATTTGCCGTCACTTAAAATGTTTCATTTTATTCTGGGTAAACGGGCTGTCTCAAAAGACTTAAAATTGTTATTATTTATCGCATAATAATTTGATATTTTGTACGTATTGAATAGCATTATTATCTGTATAGTCCCAGTGTGGATTCTGTCGTAAGATGTACACAATGGTGTAACCAAAAACAAACAACAACAAAAAAACAAAAATAAAATAATGACAAAACAGACGAAAAAACACAAACACACACACACACGAAACATTCTCATCTTTGTGAATAAGAAATTGTGAAAATCTGATAATCGCTTCCAAACAAAAATCCTTCACACACCAGATAGCAGGCATTCAAGCAACGAAAAAGGACGCCAAAGAACAGAAAGAAGCAAAAAAAAAAAAACAACAAAAACGAATCGCTTAACTTTGTTTTTGAATTTCATTTTATATTTTTCCCATTGAATGCGTACCCATTGCCCATTGTCAATGTTCAAAACTGTTCAAGTAATCATTATGGTCTAATCCTTGAAAAATCGAATGGCCTCAATTTTTTTTTTATAAACTTTCAATGCACAGAACATGGAGAATACAGAGAAGGATTCATTTTTCTTGCTTTAGCTGTAAATTGGAATTATTTTTGAATAAGAAGGAAATGAACAATGTTTATCATTGGGATATTCAATGCAGATTGTTGTTCATTTCATTCACCACCAAGTGATGTGCGCCGGTGTGCAATGATCTTTTGAGAATGAAGCGATTTTTAACATTTTTTTTGTAATTTTTTTCCATCTTTATTCCTATTTATTTTCGATCAAGTTCAGAATCATCTTATGCTCGATCAAATCATATGTTTTATTTACCATTAAATACAATATGCACATTTGATTCGCGATTCGATTGACCATCAAAGCGAATCGGTAAATGCGCGAACGAACCGGTGAAAATGCTCTCTATCGTTTTGAATTTATTTCATTTTTCAGTTCACTGAATTTTTCTCTCCTCGTTTCGTATCGGTAATGTTACAAGATTTTTTTAAGCGAACTTCTTTTTGTAAGTTCTTCCTGTTGGATGCTGACATTCGCATGTGAAATACCGAATAGATTTTTAAAATAGTCTCTCTCTCTCTCTCTGTTCGTCTCTGTTTCATTTTGTCTGTTGTTTTTTTTTTTGGAGTGACTCAGTCCTGCTTCGTTTTTCTTGCCATATTTGCTTATCTCGGTTACCATAAACTTTTGTATAAAATGAATGCCATTTTTTGCTCCATCTTGTGCAATGTTCTGATCTTCGAAGCTTGCCAATGAAACATGCATAAAATGTAAAGATGAATAGCAAAATACCGAGAATGAATATGAACGATTTAGTAATAGTTTGGATGTTGGAAAATAAAAAAATGATCAAACGCCAAAAAATATACACAGAGAAATAGAGATAGATAGACACATACATGAGGCTCAGGCACACACTCTCATCGTTATTGTCTAACTTTTGGATTATATTGCATGCTGACATTTCAAAAGATATATTTTTTGATTTTATTTGGTTCCCTTTTTATACTCTCTCTTCATTTTCAATGGTGACAACATAAGCGTGACAATTTCGAAATGAGATTAAAATCGATCTGATGGTCTTTTCAAAATGTTTTCAACGAATTGCTTCTTCTGGCCGCTCGTCAACCGTTATTTTGCAAAGTTTTTGAAGTTCATATGAGATTAGAATAAAACCATACATAAAATTGCATGATTCTCAATTTTATCAAAAGACAACGAACGACAAGCAAAGAATTCGGATAGCATAAACGAAATGTTTCATATGCGAAAACTAGCATCACAGCTTGAAACTGAGCACGATGACATCGCACAATTGTACAATTTTCTTATGAAAAATGCTTCTTAATTGAAAATTGTAAAAAAAGAGAATTTCAAATTTCGATCGATGCACAAACGAAAATAAAATATTTTTATTTATGCTTTCAATTGTTTGTCACGGTCGCTGTGTTGTCATACCATTCCAGTTTCAGTTCTGTTTTGAATTTCGATAAACGAGCAAGAGACCAGAGAAAACATGATGCGATGCAAAAACGAAAAAAAACGAACTCTGTCGTAGTCATTGCCGTTGTCGTCGTTTATTTTACTTTGCACCAAAATTGACATATGAAATAAAATAATACCGTTAGCAGGTGCACTATACACAAGAAACTGCCAACGATATGGAAAAAAAATTTAATATATCGAAATCGAACCGAAAACGATGGCCTCACTTAGAACTGAGCTGAACAGAACCAAACCAAACCAAACCGAACCGAACTGCAAAACAGAAGAAAAGAAATGTGATTATTTATCGTTTTCGCATTGTTCTGTATCATCCAACTTCCAACGGTGTCGTGTAATATTCAATGGTTTCTCGTGCCAAATGAATATTTTCGGTATCGAAACCGAGACACATTGCATGACATCGAAAAAGCAAACATTCGTATCAATATACTATCTGTGTTTCGTTGTGTGAGTATTTTCGGTCGGACTTTATAGCAAAAGAAGAATCATGGTTTGTTTGTAAGCATAAAAAAAAGAAAAGAAAATTAAATGCAGTGCTTGATCCCCGATATATACAATATCGCCAAATGGTAATGGACGAGGAAAAAAACAGGAACATCAATGGAACAATATTTATTTAATGTCGATAAAAATGCGATATCACAAAATAAAAAATGAAATGAAAGTGCGCTCCCAAACGGAAAAATGAATCAAAAGCGCTTCATCATCACCATCGACATCACAATGTGTCGTGATATACACTCGTTTGTTTATGCAAAAATGTTCCGTAGCTTTGTGGTGAAACATGATTTTTCGATTTTTGCATGACACTGAATTTCATGTAACAAGCCAAATCGGGAACCATGTGCTTGGTGCTCAGCAAGCCAGACACAATTATTAAGCATGAAAAATATTATAACATGAAAATGAAAAATAAACGTGGAACAAGCTCAAAGCTCAATCTCAATAGAACGGCAGAGAGAGAGAGAGAGAAAAAAAGAAGAAATTCCACCCGTGAATATATGCGTGAGACAAATAACGAAATTAATAATATAATGTTTCGTTTCTTCCGAAAAACCGGGAACTGCAGAAAGCAAGAGAAAGAGAGAAATAAAATAAGTCCATTTGGAGATAGCAAAGGATGAAATCCGGATTTAGTGGGCAACAGTAACGGAACAAAAATAATAATTTTCGATAAATCACTTGGTGTTATCATAAATTAAATCGATGCGATGCATACGTTTCCGGTGGTAAAAAGAATGAGATCGAGATGATGGAAACAAGCAAACAGAATGTGCGACCGAACAAATGTAATGTGCCTGTTTTATTGAATTGAAATGGATTTTTTTACAAAAATATGGCATCGGAAGCATAACCAACTGCTTTGCTGACGCTACAACGTTTCGAGAACCAAAAGGAATAACAAAACGAAGACAGGGAGACGATCCTGAAAACGAGAATCAAGTGAAGTTGAATAAACAAATAACAATAAACGCATGCTATGACTGCAAAATAAACGGCAATAATCATAATAATTGAACAACAAAACTTTCGACGCTCTTCACAAAGAACGAACAACGCATAACTCTGACGAATAATGCGTTTCTCTATGTGTTGTCTTTTCATTTGTTCGATGCTTAAATTTCAATTTCAATGAAAAATGACTGATATAAAAAGTCTGCAGTTTACAAATGATATGAACTTGTGGAATTCATGAGAGTCTTGTGTGTTTGGTGTTTGGTGCTTGGAATTTGGCTCGAAGGCGAAATGGAAATTATTTCATAAATAAAACAATGAATTGTTGAATGTTGATGGCGTTAACATAACAACTTTAGCAGCAAACAATATTCTAAAGTGAGAATCATAAGATTCGTCGCACGTATTCATTTCCGTTTCGATTCGTTTTGTTTTGCGTTTCATTTCGTTTCATTTGTGGCTTTGGCTCACAGCATTTCATTCTTTGTGGTGTTTTTTTTTCTGTTGTCGCATTTTGTGTGTGTCTGTGTGTTTTAAATAATTGTTTTGCAATTCAATGAATGAATCGCAAAGCGAAATTATTATTTTAATGATTTCCTTTCGTTCACCATTTGCCAAGAAATCACCATTTGCCATTTGTATACATGCCAAAGGATTGCCTTTATTAGACAGTTATTAATGCATAAATCACATTTATCTATGGTGACATGACACAATCGCGGTTCGTGTTGACATTGCAATAAATTTAGCGATGCTCATTTATGATAAATGAATGGGCCAAATGTGGAATGAATTTGTTCTTGTCTTAAATTCTTAACTTGTTCAATGTTCCATGTTCATTTTGCTTGAATTGAATATAAAATGGAGTGAATCAATAATAACGAAATGGCACAATTTCCGCAATTTCAAACCCACTGATTTCAACTTAAAATTTATGTTTTATGACTTTGGCCATCTCATACCTCATACCAGCCACCATCCGCCAGCCGTCACAC
>GL501436.1:199651-209776 GCA_000149185.1 Mayetiola destructor
AAACAAAATATAAAACAAACTATGATCTAATAGCCATTCTATATAATGTATGTATACTGTAATAGCGCCTAAAGGTTCGAAATTCGAATCATTGCAGATGGTATTGTCGGTTCTCAAATTGTATGATCGATGGAATACGATTTGTAACGCCTACAATTAACTCGTTGTTTCAATTTGTTTTCTTTTTTTCGAATCTTTTGCTTGTTTTTGAAACCCATTTGTGACTTGAGACTTCTTTGTGTCGATTTTGGTTTTGGTACCAATTTTGCCTCAAAACTGAACGGTTAATTGAATATATTGTCCAAATGATAATCAATTCACGATACCAAAAAAAAAATGAAGCGGCTGATAAAAGTTCATCCAAATTAATTTTTTTTTTTCATTTTTTTGAAATCTCATTGTTTCCTTCATTTTCCAGTCCTTGGTTCCGTTTGGTGTTCACTTGTTATGACTACTATTATTATCTACAGGTTGTTGATTGTGGCCCATTTTCTCTATAATACATAATTAATTCTAACAGGTGCGCGTGTGTGCATGTGAATTTTTGTGTTTTTTCCTTCTCCCGTCGTTCAATCTATTCTCTTTTGTTTACTGAATCGGAATGCAAAGACATGTGAAAAGAGTTTTTTTTCTTTTTTATTTTTATTTTCATCGGCTAAAAACGACAAAATATTGATTTAACCGTTGATGAATATCAACCGATTATTATATTTTATTATTTTGGGAAGGATAGAACCAAATACCGAGAACAGTGTGCTTGAAATGGTAGTCGAAACATCGGAACAATGACTAAACAATAAACGAGTGATATGAATAAAATAAATTTTTGAGAAATTTATATTCATAATAAACAATAAATAATAAATAGAATGTAACGCTTTCGTATAATTTGTCCATTGTCCATGTTCCCCTCCTATTGTTTCACAGACAAACACAAACGCAAAGAAAAAGGTAACGATTTTTTGATTGATAATTCCTTTTGTTTTGGTTCTTTTTTAAATTCATTTAATGAATTGCATCTGTCCAAAATTCCAATCAAAAATTTCTTCTTCTTCTTCTTCTTCTTTTAGTTCTGCAGCACTCGCGGCAGCACAAACAAGCTCTTTTTCAAGTCTAACCATTTGTCAAAATTTGGAATGCGTGTTTACTGTAAATTAATAAACTTAAAAACAAAATTCAAAAGTAACAATAAATTCTATTTCAGCAAAACAAAAAAAAAAGCACATAAAAACAATTCGGCACCATAGCCGAACAGTCGGTAGAGTCAAATGAATCATGTAAAAAGTGAGAAGAGAATACAAATAGATGAAACAAAAAGTGCCGACAACATATCGTACGTTCTCTTCTTCATCGTCGGTGATTCGCCCGTAAATATTCCTAATTAATTGAATTTAAGTAGATAGCCGAAGTCGGACCGAAGTCCGTCCAATGTCGAACTGGTGCTGCATAATAATTTTTTAATCTGAATGCTCAATCAAGTGCCGCAATGAATTAAATATTTTATTAAATATAATACCAAGTGAGAAAATTATGGGCCACGACCACGACGATCACCAGGGTTATATTCTTCAATTCTTTTCTGCTCTTGCCGGCTTTGGTTCTCACGCCAAACATCGTGAGCACTGAACATTCAACACTGAAACTTTTTTTTTTTTTACGAACGAATTTAATTGTTCTAATGAAAACTAACGCTTTTAAAGTTTAATCTAAAGGAACGCGAAACAATTGAACCGAAACCATTGAATTGAAATCGCTACTACCATTGAATTTTAATAATAATTGGTTTTAACCACTTGAGCACATTTTTGATAAATCGATTGAGAATCATTCTTATTTAGATTTGCAAACAGTAGCCTCATTGTTGTCATTAATCTCTTTCCCTCTCGTTTCTTTTCTTTTGATTGGCATGGTATAATTATCCGACTTGAAATCAATTTAAAATGGTTTCGTTTCCGTTGCGACAACGTGATAAATTGTTGGCACCTTTTGTTTTAAAATATTTTTTTTTTTGAAAATGAAAAGAAGAAAACCGCCCGGAGCTACTTATGAAACGACATCGTAGATGGTAGACGACGTCATGGTTTTTACTTTTTGAATTACCTTTTATTTAGTATAATCAAACTTCAATGATTTGTTTTGTTCCATTGTTGTTGTTGTTTTTTTTGTGATACGTTGAACTTATTGAAAATCAATTTAAATGCACATGCAATTAATGTTTGACAGCAAAGACAAAAAGGAATAAAATGACTGCATACAAATGTTTGAAACACATGTAGCGTAGCACCGATTATAATTAGCAGCTCCCTGTTCCCTGTTCGTCCATTCATCAGACTCGAGCATGTTCCGCTTGATGTAAAACTCATCAATTCAAGAGTCAAGAATGTTCTGGTTCCTTTTTTTCTCGATATTTGGCTCGGATCATAACCAAAATTCGGAATTCGGATATAATATTAATGAAGGATAACTCACTGAGAAATAGAGAAAAAAAAGAGAGAAGAAAACGAGAAATTTAAAATGATATAAATCTAATGTTAGAATGTTCAAAGGCGAGGTGATAAAAGTTAACGAGAATTTCTGTATCGATTCGACCTAATGAGAATGATACGGTTAATGAATAAACTATATGATACAGGTTAATATGTGAGCGGCATTGATTGATCTTATGGTTAAACGCATCGAAATACACAATCTAAAAAGATACGGGTGTTCCGACCACCAATGTGTGTTGGTTTCAATAGATTTTTCCGATTTTGGTTATTTGCTGACAAACGGAAACACCATACACGGAAAAATGGGCCCTTTAATATGTTGTACAAGTCTGAATGAATGATCGATTCGGTTGTCGTATTTTTCGATTCATTATATTCGATAAGAGGTTTGAATTGGTGTGGTAAATCCATGGCAAAAATGGCGACAGCTAAAGTGTTGTCACAGAATACATATATTATTATAATGGAAATGATTGTTGTTGGAGTTGTTTGAGTGCTCAAATGAAAGGCTTCAGTTGATTCAGTGAGCGTTGAATAAAAGAAATCAATTAATATTTTTTCCACGGAATTATGTGTACATATACCAAAGTGCAAAGTTCAAAGAACTCTGTACTTTGTACTTGTATATTAAAACAACGTCTCTTGATAAAAAATAATGGCGTGGAAAACAAAATTAACCCCTTCAAATTACAGTCAAATATTTCATTTCCACGCCAAATCAAATATATTTTCTGTCTTCATTCGGGAGTTTTCGTCTTGTATTTTGTTGTTGTTTTGCATTTTTGGAAAACGGATCACAGCATGGCAATCCAGTTAAATGAGCCAATCTGCACGCACAAAGCCACTTTAGCGAGAAAAATTGAGGCAAAAAACCGATAACAAAAGAAAACAATAAATGGATTTACAAGAAAATCCAATCGCATCCATCATGTTTAATCGTTATCTGCTTTATGTACGGCTGTTTTGTGTTTTTGTGTGTATAATATTAATCAAATACGGAGTCCGATTGGGCTTTTTCATTGGGTAGAAATGGATTCATTTCCTTAAGAAAAATATAAAATAATATTGCATTGTCATGGGCTGTTAGATGTGCTGCTTATTTGAGGCTCTCACAGCTTTCCCAGCAAAAAAAAATCCATTAGAAAATTAAATTATGAAATGAATGCAAAGTGGAAGGAATAAAGACAATATTAATCTACGGCAGAGCATACAAACTGAGCCTTGGCCCAAAACGGTTTATTTTTTGTTTTTATTTTCGGCTTCGTCATCCACATCATCAACGGTGATTTTGAGTCGCACATTTTTGTTTCGGCTTCTTGAATTAAACACTTACTAAATTGTGTGTGCTTGATCGACATTTTGTGTTCATTACACCGAAATGATTGTGGCTGTGAGCTGTTCCTTAGCAGATGTTTGTTAAATGGATGATGGTCGATTTGAATGGGTTCTTGGTGCAAGGGTTACATATATTCATTGTCTAATGATATTGAATTAACTCGCTTGATTAAAGAACGTCAAGATGAGAGAAGAACAAATAAATAAAAAGAAAGAACAGAAAAAAATACACTGACAAACCACAATGAACGTGATGTTTAAGGAAACATATTTGATGTGGCAAAGCGACAATTTGAATCAGTCTTATGTAGAAAGAGCAGATGCGACTTGCGCTACATTTTCTTCAAAATGAATGAATCAAATTTAATTGAATTAAAAACTCCATAAACGCTCATCATTGGAGAACATTCGGTCGGGAACGTACAATTATTCATTATTTTATTATTCAAAATGGAAAAGTCATTCCGTTATTAGCGCGCGTGTATCGATAATAATGTTGCAAATGCCATATCATTGAACCATTTTTAATTTAAAAATTGATTTCGTTTTGAGATAATTCCAAAAATCGAGTTGAATTGATGGGTTTTAATTGCTTGGGTATTTGAATTGAATTATGTGTGTTGAAGCCATGAAAAATTTCCGTCAGATTCTGTACATTGAATCCATGGCATTGGCGACATAGACGACATTTAATTGCGTCACTCAATTATTATTAAATCTAAATTTAGTCTACGAACATTCTTTATTTACTTCATCTGAGAGAGACTGGAAGCCAGGAGGGCTTTATCATTTCTCCAATACTAAATGAAGGAAGAAAAAAAAGTAATTGAAAAAAATAAACGATTTTTTTTAATTCATCTCGTCGACTCGGTCCGCAAACCAAGACTCTATGCATCGTTAACTAATTTCCATTTATTAGAATCCCGAAACCCATAAAATGCGTATCGATTTGAATAAAATTTCAATCGAAAACATTATGATCACATAGTCACAGTCATGGAATATAAAAGTGCTTGACGCGTCGTTGATTCCAGTTCATTATTATTCGTTCGTTGTTATTTCGACCAGGCGACAATTTCACAAGACCCGAATCAAGAAAATCGAAAACTTCAAACATTCATTTTCAATGGCAATTCGTGCTGCTTTGATGGGAAAACGTTTTGAAATTAATAACAATCAGAGTCTTACTCAGAAACTGAAAATGGTCGACGGTCGATGGACTTTTTTTTCTTCTTCTTCTTCTTCTTCTTGTTATTGTTATGGATTCTTTGCTGAACATTGAAAATGAAAATTAATTGTGGGCCACATATAATGTCATCGTTTCCGAACAAATTAAATAGCCATAAAAATTCAAATTCACTTCCAACCGGCCAATCCATTCATATTTCCGTATAAATCAGGATAGATACGTTTGTATTGTTATGGAAATATGGTTTTTCTAAGGTTTGGTTTAGTTTGGCTTGTTCACGTTGAATAATCGCCTTAAGATTGGTATTTCCATTCGGTGCATTGATTTGAGTTTTGTAATCAAATGTAATATTTGTTATTTAGAAAGAAAAAACCGAGTTCGAATGGAACTTTATTTGAATGAGAGTTTATGGAATACGGATATTTATATTAATTTCATTGTCGTTGCATGAATACGTAGACAGGTTCTTGGTGTTGTCAGATTACCTATCACAATAAGAATGTTCCCGGTTTTGAAGCAAATAAAAGAAGAATAATTTCCTATTTTGATGATAAAAATAATCAAATAAGCCCTATGCGCATATGCTTTTGTATCTATGTATTCGATGCGATATAAATCTGGCGCTAGATTTATCATTTGAATGTGGTTCGTACATGTGATGACTTATCTATGCGTTGAATTCCCTTTTTTTTTTGGAAGAAGAATAAAATATCGATTGAATCAATTCTTTTGTGAGCATTTATTGTAGCTGGGCTCTTCCAATCGCATTGGGAATAGAGAAAAAGCTGACACGACAATTATATCATTGAATTATAAATTCATTTTGATTTATTTCCAAGTAATATTCCGGTACATGACCATCTGACGCATCAAACGCTGAGTACCAAACCATTTAGAACGCATTAAATGACGCACATTTAATCATCATTCATTCAAATCTTTTTCCAGTGTTTGGATGTGCCGTCATTTTTATCTGGGAAAAAAAAATTTGACGTTAATCATTGATGACGTCAACATTGTTCGGTTTAATCGCACACTCCATTCAGCTATTCCGATGGCCCATTGTAAGCGTCAACAACATTACTACGGCAATAATTCTGGACTGAGGTCATTTTCAATAACCGTAAATATGTGATAATACCAAAACTATTTTCATGAAATATTCAGATTTGGTTAAAATGGACGACGTGATTCAATGTACTATTTTCGAAAGAGCTTCGAATTTAGTTTCTGTTGTATTTTTTTTTCAATGGGCTATGGGCTTGTCATCACATCTAATCTCATTCCAAACGACCGAATCGGAATCTTGACAATTTTCGGTACATGAAATTCCACAAAATAAACGAAAATGCCTGCTCTTGTACAGAATTACAAAATGTTCTGGCTGTGTATCGCATCCAATATACATAGCAGATAGCCAAATAACGGATCGGATGAACTTAAAAACTGAAAGTCATATCGTTGTTTAATGTAAAACGAAATTCCACGAATTCGTGTTCTCATTCACCTCACATGCATTTGCAAAATGGAAATCTACTGTTTGTCGCCTAACTCGGAATTATTCGAATTTAATCCGTTGCCAGTGTGTGTGTGTGTGTGCTCATTTGATGAAATCAGAATGTGTCTGTGCCCATAATTCGAGATACCCTTGTATGGCCAGACAAATCGAAAATTTCGAGCAATTTTTTGAAAAGACAAATCTTTGTGTACATACAATTTGTATGATTTTGAATGTGGCCGCATGTCTGATTGTGCTGATGCTTCAATTGTAGATACACATAACACCCATTTCGTAGAATACGAATACCAAAGCCAACAATGTCTATTGACATTGACAAAATTTCATTTGGAAATCAATCTATGCTAATCCATTGTAAATAATTCGTTCTCTTCTTAAAATGCTAAAACCATTGTAATTCAGCCAACATCAAACTGAAGAATGTCAATTCAACATTGCTTTGGTTTATAGTGAATCATATTGATTCTTTTCATTGTTCGTTTTCGAAATTTAATTTGCACAACGTGAAATTCACCAGACGATGCATGAGATATGAAAGAAAACGGACCAAATTCGCTCAGAATGTTGACTAAAACCAATTGACTGAATGCTGAATGCATTGAATTAATCACAAATTCCAAAAGTAAAACGGAAAATTTTGATTTAATGAAACTGATGAGCATCGCACAAAAAGCCACAAAATCATTCAACTGATTTTGAATTTGATAAATGAAACCTTAACATCGAACGTATTAATTTCTGGAATTCGTAATGAAATTGCCCCCCCCCCTCCTAAAAATACAACACATTTTTCAATCCCACAGTTAACCATTTCTCCGGCCAACGAATCAGTCAAACAAAGTCAATGGAATCAACGTAACGAAGCCGCAATTGCGTTTCCATAACAAAAGACGATGGATACTAATTTCAAAGTTAAAATTCGAAATTTTGAAAATGAAAAGAGCAAAATGTTTCCTAGGATTATTAGGATGTTCAATCGAGGATCAATGTATATGTCTGTGTGTGTGTGTGTGTGTATTTGGACTTTGGATACATTCGGGGCAAGCAAGCATAAGGATTTGCAGTTGCTCTTTGTTACTGTCAGATCATTTCTCGTTATATTTTACGTATAAAAGTTACCATGGTTTAAGCCATTATCATCATCACACTGTTATTTCATAACGGGCAGCGCAGGCAAAAACGCGAAAAAAGTCAATTTTAAATTCCTTTTTTCATTTCACCCCAGAAAAAGTGAATGAATTCAAAAATAATAATAATAAATAAATTCCCAAACTTTTTTTTCTTTATTATATCCCATTTGCTCGTTAGTCGTTAGTCATGTTTATCAATTTTTTGCTGTCTCCCGGTTTTCGCATTCTGTCAAAGAACAAAACGACCGGGATTGGCTTCGCTGACGTGCTAAAAGTTATTAGATAGTTTTTCTGTGTATTCATTTCTCGTTTAGCGAAGCTGTCACATTTTCAATAACAATAAACTATTTACAGTTCTTCGCAACTTTATTAGTTTTTTTTCTGGTGTCATCAGGATTTGTTCACTTTTTTTTGCTGTTGTATTCTATTCGACTTTCCTTTCCTCTTCGACGCTTTAATTTATATTTTTTGCTCGCCAAACGGCTATTTGATATTCAGTTAGAGTTTTTCGTGAGCAAAAGCATCAACAGTTTTTTATTCGTATCAAGTATGGTGATGCAAACCAGCGTACGATCCAAAAGAAAAAAACATTTGTTCAAACGCACACATGGATCCTGGTTTCCATTCAAACGTCCCACCAACACAAATATCTATTAGATAGATTTTCGAGATGCCTCATGCAAACAAGCCAAATGTCAATGTGCTCTGTACTCTTTCTCTCTCTCTCCCCCTCTCCATCCTACACCAAATAATCCTATACTCTGTGCTCTGCGTGTGTGTGTGTGTTTAATATTCCAATGCCGTTGCATATTTCACTTACGCGAAAAATTCTCAACGCGTTCGGAACATATAATATATAACATTGAAATGCCATCGGCATCGCTGTGTTATCCGTTTTTCTATTCAACCATTTCTCACTATTATTATTATTATTATTATTGTATTTTCAATATTCAATTCGAACAATGCACACCGGCTCCATCTCATTCCGCTTTCAATGAGAAATTCTAAAGTCGGATCAACATTCAAACATTTCTCTCAATTCAGTTGTAAACACAGCGTGCAAAAGATTTAATTAAAAAAAAAGAAAACTGAATCGTGCACGGCATTCACACCAGCGATATCTTGCAACGGAACAGATGTATTTATGATGTGATAGTGATGAGTTAGAATATTAAAAAAAAAATTCCAACAACAAGGAAATGATATTTAAAAGCTGAATAGCATCGAATTGAATGCAAAAAAGAGCTAAATTTGTACCGGACTAGCTTTGTATTATGTCGAATGCCCGATTACAGGAATCTCGTTAGCCGTTAGGAAATATTACGATTTCCGATTGAATGAAATTCTCCGAATTCGTAGCTCCAAACTATAATGTGATTCGGAGTCCGGGAAGCAACAAAGTGAGGGTGTGACAATCAGAGTTCGAAAATTATATCGAATTTTCGTTCAGCAAATAAAGTCAAATGTCCAAAATAAACGTAAAAAATCATCAGGAATGTGTCCATTTGGACAATCGAATTAAAAAATTGTTAACAAGAAAACAAAGGAAACAAAAGATTGAATGGAAAATGTCACCCTGTCGTCTGTCGTCCATTTATACCATAGATAATTGGCAATAAATGAAAACGTGATGCTATTTCCTGTAGCTCGACATAAACAGCTAAAAATATCATCATCCTTTTTGGAAACATTGGACAACAAGCTGAATTATAAAACGAACGACAAAACACTGTTCCATTCACTGTTCGTTGAATCGAATGAAGGAAAAAATCGATTTGATATTTCGCGTAATTTTCTACGGTCGAATGGGTGATATCAACATCCGAAATAGAATCAGTTCAAAGCTCCATCACCGAAAAATCACCGATGGTGTAAATGAACATTGGCCCATGTGCTTTGTGCTCGTGATTGATACGTGTGTTTTGTATGTGTGTTTATTTGCTATTGTTCCAATGTTAAAAATAAAAACACCATCAGCGACAAAATGAAATCGATAAAAAAAAACTCGACATTTGTGAAGAGTTCGAGCACGGATAAAAATATAAATATATTTCACAATTCCATCACCGATATCAGCTGAATGCTTGAAAATCCATGATGGAAAGGTGTCTCATTGTCATATGATGGGTGCTGTTGGCTGTTAGCTGTTATATGTTTATTTATTCATCAGTCATTGTCGCTGATGCCATCAACTGAATTGGATTCGTGCACACAATTCCATCGTATCATTGTCATTCTGGAGTATTGTCTGGTGTCTTCTCTATATGTGTCCTCCCGTGAATGGAATTGTTTGTGGAAAAACCGTTCATGAGTTGGATTTATTGAATGAAAACATTGAGCATCATCACGATTTTCGAATGTCGTGTATTTGAAAACGAGAATGAAAACGACAAAAAGCATTTTTTTTTTGTTCTCATTCATTCTGTGTGCAACGTTGATCCTTTTTGCATTTGAAATATA
>GL501436.1:218654-237469 GCA_000149185.1 Mayetiola destructor
TTATTATTATTGAATTCTTTTTCTTATGCTGTATCGAACATACAAGTACATACTTGTCGAACAAGTATTGACTTTTTGATTTTTTACGCTTCACTTTCTTCATGTTTTCTCTTTTATTTTTCGTTTTTTTCTTCTCTTGCGATGTCTTCAATTTGAATCAATATAAATGTATATATTCACTGAATGAGTGCTGTCTACGACTTGCTTGTCGGTCGGTTGTTTCTGTTACTGTATCAGTTTGCCATTCCATCTTTTGAGTACAACAGCAAAGAAGTACATCAACGAAAAATGTTCAGACAAAATTCCTACTACACATCAAATTACACACAAGACAAAATAAGAGATTCCTCTTCTTATTCTGAGATTCTTTGACTGTTTCGACTCCACTTCGCCTCGATTCTCTCCGGCTGTTTCATTGTTATGATTATTATTAGTGACGTATTGTGTATGAAAAAATTTACATTTCAATACAGCAAAATATGATAATAATGGTTGAATTTTCGCTGATGATGCTATACGCTGCATGAATGGATAACAACATGGTTCAGCAAAACCAAATGAAGACTCTCTTTTTCATTCTCGTCTCTCGCCCCAAAAACTAAATGCCAACACAAAATGTTTCTCTTTGCACATAATTGCGGCTCATTGTCCGCTATTTCGTGTCGAGTAATAGAAATGGTCAAGCCGAAATGGACAAGAAAAACAAAAAATCCGAATGGGGAAATAAAATATTATGTTTATTTTTATTGCTGGGAATAATAAGTTATCGTCGAGAAAAAAAAATCCGTGACAAAAAAAAGGATGGATTTCAACAAAGGCTACAAAATTCCATTTTGCTGATATCCATTATTTTGTTTTTTATACCCAGAATGAACCGCGAATTTCATTTCGGAAATTGAACCGATGAAATAAAAAAACAAATTCATATTTTTTTCCAAAAGCGCCGCACAAAAAAAATTCAAATATACACATAGAAAACGAAGTCAAGCGCGAAGAGATAGAAACAAAAAACAATAGCAGCAATTGAATGGAATCGCCATGAGGCACACCCAAAATTGGTTTCGAACATATTTTGTAGTAAATCTGTTTTTCGAACTTGGAAATTTTTCCAAATTATAAAACAATGCACACTGAACACATTGGCCGCGTTTGTTTTTCTTTTTCTCTTTGCAATGTTCGATGCTCGTCTATTTGAAACGCAGAACGTACAAAAAATACATTATAATTTGGCTGTCAAATAAAAAATATGTAATTGATTTAAAATTACTTTTCGCTATAGGCTGCAAATTTTGCTAAATATTACGTTTATATAACGATTAACATTGTGCAAATAATATTTGTTTGAGTATTTCACGCTCTATCTTTTTACGCTTTATTTCTCTCATCGATTGAAGCATCGATTCATATTGCCCATGGTCGTTGCTCTGGTTCAATATCAATAACAGCAGTCCGATATCAAAAATCGATCCCGATTTTAATATAAAAATTAAAAACAATGTCTACGAATCAAACGAATCCATTCAGCCGAGAGCCGAAAGCGATTACAATTTATAATATTTTAAATGATACATAAATGATATGATATCGGCCTAAATATCAGATCGGCCTCATTCATTCGATGAATAGGCAAAACATGATGAATAGCATTGCATACAATATTCAACATTTCGGATGAGATTGAAAAATTCAGAGAATGAACGAATGAAAAAACCGAAAAGAAATTACCAATTTGAATGAGAACAATATTTATATGAAAATAATAACGTTGAATTATCATCACTTTGATGTCCTCCCACGTTTGGATTTGCGATTTGCTTCTATTTGCCATCATGACATTTTCCATTTCACTCGAAATGGTCGATATTATTATTAATAATAATCATCTGTTGCTAGTGGAAACTGAAAATCGATCGATAACATCACGATGGGTTAAAGCCTTTAAATGGTTGCCAATGTGTATACATTTTTGTTGCATATTTGTGAGTTTTGTGCTGAGAATTTCAAAAATTGACGGAATAAATTTGTTCGTTATGGCTCGTGATCTGAGAAAACGTGATTGTAAACAGTGATTGTGACCAACGTTCTTAGTTCTCATGTTTTATGCTAATATAAAATACAATTTTGTATAATAAGTGGAAAAGTGAGCATCATTGAAAGCAGGAGAAGCAGCAGGAGAAGTGGAGGAGGAGAACAGCAAGTAAACATTAAAATAAGCACGCTCCAAATGGCTAGAAATAGTCGATCTCGAATGTAATGATGCTTCATTTTGAAGAAAAACAACACGAAATCATAACAAAAACCAATTTATTAATTTGATGAATATGCTTTGCATTCACTAAACACTGACGAGCATCGAGTGACGAGAGCGATGGAGAGTTTCGAATTGTTTACGTGTTTTCGAATTTCAACAAAACAAATTTTCGGTTTCTTTTTTCTTCTTCTTCTTCTTCTTCTTCTTTTTCTTCTTCGCTGCTCGTTTCACTTCTGGCGTCAATAATTTGAAACAACGACACACCAAATTGGTGCGTTTGTGCTCGTTTTGTTCGAGTTTTTGTTTTGATTTCATAGGAAAAATAAATATTTATTTTCAACAATCATCAATTGAGAGCCGCATTGAACTCTTGATATATATTTTATTGGTATGTCAATAAATTATTTGTGTGGATTTAATTTGACATCCATTTTGAATCCTCAAAATAATTATTTTAAATGAAAGCACAACATTGTTCGATGAATCACGTATTTAACATTAAGTTTACATATTTCCAATGGAAAAGCGCAAAATGATCATAAAATAATTCGAAATTTGTTTATATCGTGAATGTTCTATTTTTAGTTGGACGAATTAAAAAAAAATGTTGACTCCTAATCATGAATCAAAACATTCGAAGAACAAATAAAGATTTTTGTGGCGTATTTGTGGTTTCCATATTCATCATAATCCGGGATGTAATTTGAGAAGGAATTGGAGAAAAAAAAAACTGAAAGTTTTATAGTTTTGTCCAAACCAAAGATCGAATTGCGGTTTATTAGTCTGAGATTGTAGGAGACGCAAAGAAATTGAAAAAAAATAGCCGCGAAAGCAAAGCAAATCGGAACAAATCCCTAAAGTGGCGAGATAGAAAAAAAAGAACGTCGAGCCGATCAGTTTGTAGTTTGCTAATAGCAATAAAAAAAATGTGGCGACCACAAAGCAACCGACTCATTTGAATAACCAAACAGTACCAATAAAATGACGGCAAAACGAACGATATTTCATTCGATACGTGAGCCGCGCTTGTGTTCTGAGTATATGTTGTGTATTTGCCTGGGTCTGATATTCAAATTGCAGACACTCACCATAAATTTTTCCATAAATTCGCTTCTTTTTCATCTCTTTTTTTCGCTTTCGCTTTCGCTTGCGTTTTTCATCTGTTGCATATGAATATTTATATGACGAAGTGACAGTGAATTTTCATACAAAATTCCATCGATATTCAAATGGCAAACAATGACAATCATCACTTTATGAATTTCAATTTAAATTCTTGAGTTTTGTGTTTTTTTCCGAATCCGAACTATTTGAAATAAAAAATAAAATGAATGAATAATAATAACAAAAGTAACACCGAACACAATAATGATAGTAATGATGCGACTATGGCTGCTGCTCACTCTCTGTATTCATATATTGCCGTGACAGGTTAATAGAAAAAACTTCATAAAAAATGAATTTTCAATTGTCACGAACCGAGCAACAAAAGCAAAATGATAATGTTGGCTAAATGCATTGAATCCATCATTTTTTGAAGCAGACGAGCAAAACGATTTTGATCAGGCTATGATCTTCGGCAAAGGTAAATTGTATTCTGTACCAATCCAAATGGGAACATGAAATGAAAACAAGACACACCGAAACACAAAACAGCCGATTTAAATTCATTTTAATAGAATATATTCAACCAAACACACACACGCACAGAGGGCTCATTCAATTTTATACACCGTGTCTAAAAAGTGCATGCTGACACCAACTCTGCAGGCTGTAGCCATATGAATATTGAATATATCGTGATGAAACCGTCGAAACATGATGCATTTCTTGGATTTCAGTTTGTTTTGCTTTACATTCGTTCAGTCAGCCATTTCCAAGGCGAAGAACCATACGAGTCGATGGCATGCGTATTTATGAATAAATAATATTACATTGGCTCCTATTAGATGGCTTAAAAATTATCTATCGATGCATTTTTACATCGCAAAACGAATTCATTGTTTAACTACAAGCGATTCACTTACCCATGTGTTTAATTCTCGATGCGTTTTAGCATTATTTATTTGCCTTTGCTTGCAGCTCCGTCTTTTTCAATAATATTATTGTTCAGTTTATTATAGTTCATAGCACATTGTACACCGTGGATTGTTGTTAAGTCTCTCAAAATTTACTATATTTTTCTTTACGAATACGAAGCGTACACTTGATTTAACAACGGTTGAAGAATGAAACGTTTATCTTGTTGCACTTTTTTTTTCGGTATTCGGTTTACTGTTTATGGTTGTGCCGTTTTCCGAAATGGATCGATATTGTGATGGAAATTGAAAATCCCATTTATAAATGTGATTTTCTTTGAACAATATTCATTCGTTCCACGCGTTATGCTTGTTATTTTGCTATTTTTATAGCTTTTGAAAGTGATTTTTGCTATTCTCCCATCCATTCAATACCTCTTCGATTAGATGAAACACAAAAGACCCACAAACGAAACACTTGTAACTTTTATATTTATTAGTATCGGTTATTTATTTTATTTTTTTCGTCCCAAAAAAATTTGAAGAAAAAATCGTGTTTTGTTGTTCTTATTCTTCTCAATTCAACTGATCAACCAATCATTTTATTTTCAAATATTTTATTTTTTTTCTGTAGAAAATGAAACAAAAAACCGCAAAATCAATTTTTCTGTTCCCATAATTTTGAAATTGAAACCAAAAATAACACCAACAAACACTTGTTGTCACGAATCACCGTGTTTCTTTTTTTGGTTTTTTGGTTTTTCTTTTTTCTTTACTTTCGCCCTAAAGAAAAATGAAATTTTTAACTACAATCAACGATCGACCAATTAACTACATATTCTGATAAATGATTCAATGTGTCACACGTAATGTCAATTTTGTTTCGATTTTTCATCAGGAGTTGAAATCAACAAACATTGAACTGAATTCCGGTTTTCATTTGAATTTTAATTAATTTCATTTTTCTTCGTTGGACGACAATGAATTTTTTAACTTTCTTTTTTTTTTTTTTTTAAACTCTCTTCGTTTTTCTTCTATTTCGTCGTGTGTTGAAATTGATTTCGAAAAAAAGGCCACACAGATATAAATACAACAACCAGTAATTATTATCGACATATGTAAAATTCGAAATATTTTTTCTTTTTCATTCGTTCTTCAGTTGGGTTTTCATCTCTCGATGGGTTTTGAATTTCTTTTGTTGGGAAATCTCTTCTCCTTTCATTCGATTGTAATAATTTTGATTTTAAAAGATTTTGGAATTAAGTGTGGTTTGGATTGAGTTGCGATAACAAATACAGGAAGAAGAATGGAAAAAAAGATAAAAAGAAAAAGAAAATTGATCTCGATATTTCAAAAATCGACACATACGCAAAACAACATTTTAAAATTGAGCTCGCATTGGAGGGCAATGTAATTTCGTTTGTATAAAAATGAAAATAAATAAAAATCATACTGAGCACAACGAATCCGCAACGGAATTTAAAAAAAAAAAAAACAACACAACACCAACGATTCCAGCAAAAGGAACTCACCAAAATATTATTACGATGAAATAAAAGAGAATGAAAGAGAAGGTTGTGAGTTGTGAGGTTGTGAAAAGCAACGTAAATAAAAGAAAGAAATTTAAATAAATGCACCGGGAAGATCGAACCGCGAGACTTTGCTTACACACAAAAGGTAGCTTAACACTTATTTCCCGAAATGTGTTTTGTTATTTTTTTTTCGTTTTTTCATATTTTTTTTTATCATTTCATTTCTTCTTCCATTCGATTCCTTTGTAATGTTCGTCTCTCATATGGCAAAGGCCCGATGCACACAGCAAGCGAATGTGCAACGATTCCCTTCGGATCGAATGATGAGGCACCAAAATGCAACACAAGACAGAGAACGAACAACAACGGAACAGATGAATGAAGAAAAGAAAAGAGAAAAAAATTGAGAAGAATGAAAAACACACACACACAAGAAAATACAACACACAACAAAACTCGGATCTGAAGAATAAATCAACACACGAAAGAATATGAAAACGAAGAGAAGAAGAAGAAAAAAAAATTAAATAAACGAAAGAAGAAAAGCAAAAAAAAACACACACTCGAAATGTTGGAAATCGCTTGAAGCAACTGAAATGCTTACAATACAATTGTGAATATGCACGTCAAATATTGAATTCGAACGAAACGAAAAACCCGAACGAAGAACAAGTTTTATGCACCACAGTGAGACAGAGAGCACACAGAAGCAACAAATATTCTCTTGAAGCAACGATGGAAAAATGTTCCCTTCTTCGTTGGATGTTTAGCCAAAACTAACAATTTAGAAAATAGTAACTTTTGTATTTGTGTGCTGTGCTCTGGCTGTTGGCTGTGCTATCGGTCGCTTCGTTCGGTATGGTTTCGGTAAACGTGTAACGACAATCGTTCGTTCGGTATGTTCGGTGCCACAATACACAATCCACACGGATTTCGGAATGTGCGTATCACAATGTTTTCCAATCCAGAATACGGTCTGTGCATTATTTTCTTCATTTTTTGTTTTTCGGCATTTCTATAGCGCTGTGCGCACAACGCAAACCAAACACGAACAAAACATATTCGAATTTCGAATTTCAGTTGCGTTGCAATGCGACCGATTGGATTGATGGACGAATTGATATGGCGTTACTGGATCCGATTTCAAATGTTATTATCAGCTCATTCATACGGCAAGCGATTCAATTTTGATTTTATTGGATTTTTTGCGTTTGCATTGCGCTGCTTGTTGTTGTTAATGTGTTTCATTGTTTACGGTTCGATACAGCTGCTTCAGTTGTGGTGTGATATGTCTACATACTGAAGTCCCGAAAATACTGAAGCGGAGATTTCTTCATTTGTGTTTACGTTTCGATTTTTAAGGTACTAGATTCAAGATGTGAGCAGAAGCTTATGTATTTCTCCTTCGATTCATTTCTCCTCTGTTCATCCATTGGTCATCGCTGTGCATGGCGATAATATTGAAATTCTCCGTCATTATGTTTTTTCCTATATATTGATTTTTAGCGTACAGCTACAGAATCAACTTTTTATACATGTAATTATTCGAATCATTCAGCTCATAAAACTGTTAATTTTACAATCTGTTCCTTTTCAACGGGCCCAATTTCCCGAATTTATTGGATTAGTTGGAACAGCAACCGAGCAACAAGTATCAGTGTGACTGCTGTTGCCGTCGTTGTTAATTTCATTTTGTTTGAAATTCTTTTCTTTTTCTTTTCATAATTTCTCTGGAAATGATTGAATAAAAATGTGCCAAGATGTTCGCACATCCCAATCGCTTTTAAACCATAATCACACCGAACAACAACCCATTTACCATTTACCGTTCTCAATTGCCAAACAACGTTGTCAACAAGAACATCGTCTACGATGTCAATGATGATGATAATAATGCCGAAAGAAACAAGAAAATTAATTATGAACTTCATAAAATATTGAAGCTAATGCGCAAACCTGAAATGAAGTGCAAATGCCATTAAAACACGCTCAACATGGAATATACATCTTATCCATAAAATATTGACTTTGATTCAATTGATGGAATAATGGATACATATTATACGTTGGCTCGTTCATCGTTCGATTTTCTTGAAACACTTTTTGCGCGTCCTTCTGCTAATGATACACATAATGCATATCAGATAAGACACGACATTGAAAGGTACAGCGATTAAAATTAAGACGATGGCAATGCTATACACCAGCAGGTTCAATTCAGAAATATGAAAACTCGAAAATCCGTTCAATTTTTAAAGCGCTTTATAATTGACACGTCAAGAAAAAAAAAAATGAATTCTTTTCAAGCGAAATGAAGTTTCATTTCTTGACGGGATGTTGCACAGCCAGGATTTATAATTGATTATTATTCTGTGTATTTAATTGGGTTTTGTTTTTATGCTCGTTGATTACACCATGATTGCATTCCAGATTCAACTTTTGAAAGGTGAACGATGATTCGATTTTTTTCGTATCTTTATTCATATCACAAATTAATTATTTTTTTTTTAAATATATTTCACTCACTAATTATGACACTCAGGATTGAAGATTGAATTATTATTTAATATTTATTTAAAGTGTATAGTGTATAGTGCGTTCTGCGCTTTCAGTAAGTGGATATACACATATAACAAGACTGTTTGTGCTCAATTTGCACTTTTTGATTATCATCGTTCATATGAAGTAACAACAAATTAGCAGGTATCAGATCAAAGACAGTCTAACACTTGGCAGACAGATCATTAGGTCAAATATATATGAGCTCACTGTGTGTCTCTGTCCTTTACCTGAATGACAAACACCAAACACCGAACCAGTGGGAAATCACAATAATAAATTTCACAATTTTGGACACCTACACCGAACTAATTCGGTAACCTATAGTCTTTTTCGGCTCTGTCTCTCTGTCTCTCCCTCACTCTGTGCACAATGCTCGAATGTGCCAACTATTGGGCTATGTAACCATTGTGACCTCCCGCACAGGTTCAATTCAAACTTCTTTTGTTGTTTTTTTTTTAATTTTATTGCTGTCGAAGCATTGCATCAAAAACAAGCATTGTTCCTATTCAATTTTGTTGTGACATTGATACACCAAAACAACTGAAAACATTCATAGAAAATAAAGAATTAACAGAATCACATAAAACGAAATGTGTATAAATTGAAAAAGGAATGCATTAGTGTGAGAACGAATCGAAACATGTAGCGAAATGTCATCGTTTACTGAAACGCACGCACACTCTGCCCTTCATTCAGTTGAAATGTCGAACATATTTTGTATTTTTTCCCATGCATTTATTATAGTTTAACATTTTCGGTATTTACATATTTTGTCTCAATTTGGCAGCCATGAAAATTGAGGAGAAGAGAATCCCCAATAGCCACAATTCTTTTTGATTTCTTTATTGATAATTTTTTTTACACGTTTGTAATTCGGTAAACTTTTTGAATCATCAGTTGAAAATGCTTCGTCACCAAACTTTTCTATGATCTTCTTTAATCCTTCATCCAATTTGTGTCCCTGAAGCGCATTCTTACAGAAATTCCAGTCATCCCAATAAAAACGAATGCCATAATAATTTGTAATCATGAATAAAAATTGTTTCCAATCTTTGTGCGACAACTTAAACTTTTCGTCTTTCATCGTACGGCTTATTTGAAAATCTGGGTTTCATTGTTAAATTTATTTATTATTTTTTTCAGTAGAAATTATATGATTCGTTGAGCACCTACCTATTATAAAACTTTGATTCGAACGGAACATTATGTGTTTAGAATTAACGTTGCCATGGCATATTCCATGTTTATGCATATACTCCGTTTGAATAACCTACATGAATACAGCAGTAAAAATAATTTTAAACTTTCGCATTTTAAATTTTCAGTTTCAAATTTTTAAATATCATAAAAACTCACGAAACTTTTGAATAAAATCATCATATCCAATGGAAGAACACCTTTTTCCAGAATATCAGCTAGGCTTTGATCCAGCTTTGTCATAGCTGTCACATGGTAGGAACTCCAATTACCATGATAATAAACATTTGGAAATCCGATTTCTTCTATTTGTGGATTTTTATATGCATTCAATTTTTCAAATATTCCAAATTCTGTCTCATGTAATACGATATTTGATTTTGGGACGAATTTGATTGCTACCGGATGACCACCATTCACTAATTTTCCTGCAAAAAAAAAAAATGAAAATAATTTAAATTTCGAAATTTAGAGGATATAAAAATTGCGTTTTGAAACCTGCATAAACGAATGCATAAAATCCTTCACCCAAAAAACCATCTTCACTTAATATTAAGCTGTTATTCGCGATCTCCGTTCCATTCTTTGCGTATTCATTTAGTTGTTCCACTTCTTTGACAAATTTTTGCGGCTTTTTTTTCGGAATACTTAAATTGCAAATCTATCGAAATGATTGACATTTAACAATATTTTTGGGAATACAAAAATCATCTAATGTTTAACATTTCGAATTGACACTTAATACAATACTCACAAAATATGGCAAAGTGATCAATAGGAAAATCAAAAATTTCAATTGCATCGTCGATTATTTAGACTTGAAAACAGAAACTATATCATGAGCTATTAGTTGAACTTTCAGAATAATATGTGGTGACACCGCTTGATGTTCATCACATTTATATACGATATTTTGTTTGGTACAAGAATTTTAATTATATGATTCAGTATGGAAATGTAATTCTCATTTATTTTTTGTTTATTCTTTTCGAAGTTCAATATTTAACACAATAATGAGAAATAAAAATTCATATTCGAACTTATGATCGGAAATAAAACATCAATGATCTCTCTGTATACTGTATAATTGAGTATTTATAGTTTCAAATACACAATTTATTCCACAATAACAGAATTGTTTCAACAAAATCAACCATCTGTTCCGCTAACTAACTTTATTTTTGAGGAATATTTGGTTTCGAATGCTAGAAATATATGCGAGATTGCAAATGAAGATCTGAATATTGTATTTAAAATGTTTACATTTATTGTGAAGAGAGGTTTGCCTTGATGTGTGAACGCATAAAATTCGCAGTTTTATATTTATTATAATACGAAAGAAGCAAAAAGCAATAAGACTTTTTCATTTGCGTAAAATGGTAAGAAAAGGTAGGAATTGACTGTTCATAGAAAATATACAAACAAATCGAAACGAATGGACGACAAATAGACGCATAGAAAGTGAATTGAAAGCCCCTCGATTCACCATCACAATAGATAACAATGTCCCTGTTAATGTCCAATGTTCATCTGCATCATGCAGATAACGAGTAAATCATTCGCATTCATGGTGGCAAAAAGACGAGAGAGAGAAACAAAACGACACCGAAAAAGAAAAAAGAAAAAAGGGGAAAAAGAAGATATTTCAGTAAATTGACCTCGAATTCGATTAACATCATTGCAATAGTCGATTGTCAAATGACAAAAAACTTTGGTTCACTTTTTTTAAAGAAAGGAAAAAAGGTCAATATTGAATAAAAGGGATGCTATAAGCCATTCCAACTTCTATGACTCATTTGCGCTAAAATAAAAAGAAATCACCGGTATTCGGTGTCATTGCAAAAGAATTCCATTTCTTTTGCCATTGTTTTTCTTTTCGTCTTCTTCTTTTCCATTGATGTCCTGTTGATGGTCTTGATGATGACATTGTTTTCCTGGAGCAATAATAAGATGTCTCTTTTTCGTGTAATTGACTATTATTATTATTATTATTTCAAAGTGCGTTTGTTTGCATTATTTTCGTTCTTTATTCGTTTCTCCGGAATTCAAGTTCAATTAAATGCCAAGTTCAGCCAACTCGAAACAATGAATTTAATGGAATTGAAATAGGAAAATATCAAACAATGCCGAGTGTTGAATACCGAACCAATTGACTGAAATAAAAGGATGAAACAATAAGTTGCACGCACATCCACTTGACATACACTAATCGGCCGAATCAAGTATGACTGTGGACGATATATATTTCGGAAAAATTCGACAGAGAGAGGAAAAAAGGGAGCAAAAATCCAAAAAGAAAAAATGAATTTTTTCCCATCTTAAAATGTGGACAGTGTGCAATGACCAGAGACCACACACACACATGCAATGTTGACTGATGGATCTGATTAATTCGAAATACCAAAATACCATACTTAAAGTGCCAATCTAAAAATTATGTGAGGTTTCGTTTGTGCAAAGCCGTTGGTATGCCATTTATTTCATTTTATTTTGTTTTATCTGTTGTTGTTGTTGTTGTTCAGTCACAGCTTGCCACCACATTCGAAGAAACCAGGAATTGGAAAAAAATAACGAAATAAAATTGAAAAAAAAACACAAAGAGCAACATCGACATCGGCATGAACGAAGCTGAAGTTCAGCAAGTAACAAATGATAATTATAGGCTAAAAAGTGATATTGTTAACACAACAAATTAACAGAAATGACAATACGAGAGCCAACGGTCAAACGAAAGCAGCCAAAAGGCAATCGATACGATTATTTCCATTCTGAATATGAACAAACGAATGCAATTTTCGGTGCGTTAAACATGAAAAATGAGCCATTGGTCCATTACTTTGGGTATGTTCAGTACTTTTTTTTCCGGATTACAAATACAAAATTATATGCAATGCATATCGAGTCAGCGTTTGTAGTTGACTATATAATTATATCATAAAGAAACAAATGGCAGAGAGCAAAAAGAACACATGCAATTGATTGAATTAAAGTGAGCACACCATTGCTGCATCCATTACCATTACCATTCGTGATTGCGATTATTCATATCGTGCAGACGGATTTGGGGCCGCAATATTTCTTCACCAGCCTTTTTTATTCGTCTCTGTTCCTCTTCGTGTGTGTTTGTGTGTGTGTGTGTGTGTTCCTTTTCAGTTGAATTTATTAAATCTTGTAAATTAATACTGATCCCGTTTGATGCAGTGTTGCCACAATCCATTTAGTCATATTGCCATCGAAAACGATTGTCGTTTTGAGTTTTGATCGCTATGCACGACGCTCACTTGTGGTCTGTGCAAATGTGATATTTATGATGGTTTTTGATTATTATTATTATTATTATTATGAATGCCGAATGGCAATGAGTATTTAATTTAATTTCCATTTTCATTGTAATCGTTTGAATTCAATTTATGCAGCACATGCGATACTCAAACCTCATGGCAAACGGATAATCTCGATACGGGATGCTGATAGCACCAAATTGTTTAACTTTTTCTAAAAATTTTATTTTTGCTTCATCGTCTTCTTCATTTTTTTCTCATTACGAAACAAGTTAACTGCGGCCCATTACAGCCTTAAGGCAATTATTCCATTTCATGTCTTTCCAGAAAACTGCTGCCTTTCCCGGCATTTAATGTCAGACATCTAAAGAGGTGAGAGAAACTTTTTCGGAACATTCATCTTCATTTCGAATTTTCTTTTTTTTTTATTGAATTTTTTTCTTTAATTTTTTTTCTTCTTTAAATTCAAAATTTAACGATTAGTATGACACATTCCAATTAAAACCGCGTAATTACTCATTCGTTCACAAGCGTGCAGGCCATTATATTCCCAGATTTAAGATTTTCTTTCATTGGAAATGTCATTTGAAAAAATGCCCATAAAAAAGAACAGGTTGCCGGTCGGTTCTCGTGGCATTGAGCAGCATTTTGCATGAGACATGTGCCTATAAAGTTTTTAGTTTTTTTTTTCTTCTGTGTTTTCTCCTTCACAGCGACGATGAACGGATAAAAATTGAAGTGAACAGTGCAATCTCAGCACGCTGAGCACAAATGAAAAACTAAACGAAAAATCGCCCGACACTTTTGTGATTCTTGAGTTGTTGATTTATGTCCTGTAATTGATACGCAGATGTATTATATTATTATTATTGTAGAAAATCGTAATGTTTAAACGAACTCTTAAGTCGCTTATCATTTATTGTGTGCACCGTCGACGTATATATTTTTTGTCTACATTTCCTATTTTATTTGCCTGGCTGGCCTTTTTATAATGCATTCAGATCAGTTGGATGGTTTGCTGAGCAAATAATAAATATCGAAATCATTAATTGTTAATTGCCGCAATTATAGAGACCATGCATCGTTTTTGTGTCCATGTTCCATGGTCCATGAGTGCTCGCACTCTTTACCATAGACCAAATGATGAAGATCCGATGGGCCAGATATAAATTAAAATGAAATAAATATTTATGGTTTTGCTATTTTATCTTTGCTGTTTATGGATTGAAAATTATTATATTATTGTTGTATAAAGTGCCGTGGATTCCGTGTGTTGCCAGAGTGGAATTTGAATGCTATTAATGGTGGTTGATTCGTTCAATATTCAATGTGTAGTAAAATTATTTCTTCTTCTCTCGTTTTTTCGTTTTCAATTTTTTTTCGATTCGATTTTTGTTTTTTCGCTGAGTGCCAGCCAATATTCATTAATTTGCTGCCGATGTTTGATTACGTTACTACTACGTCACTATGGACTATGGACATATAATTAAATGTCTATGCTTTTGTTATAAATTTAAATTGGAATGCAACTAGATGGAAGAGAGAGGAGGAGAGATATAGATCGAACAGCGGTGAGCGGTTATTACGTTAAATGGGTATCTCATTCAACCAGCTTGAATTTTGAACTGACTGAAAGTTGTTAAACATTATCAATTGTTAATGGACTAATTATAACGTTAATTTATTGTTATAAAATTGATTTCTGTTGGATTTGGAAAATTGGTTCTTGTGAAAAATCGAAACGCTTTTTAACCGCAAACTCATTTATAATAAATAATCGGAAAAAAATGATGTAAAATGGACTTACAAAGGACACTTTTTTACCATTATCAATTCATTTTCGATTAAATTTTCTCTTTTTGCCATTCAAAATCGGTCGTTGCAAATAGAATGGATACAATTTTCATTTTTAAAAATTTCAGTAACTCAATTAAATAACGGCAAATAAAGTTCATTTGATGTGTAATGCCGATGTTTTGACCCAATTCCGTTAATGGGAAAGGACTTGCTCATATTTTATTCCAATTGGATAGAATCAAGCAAATTGAATTTGGTTTGGAAAAAGTTTAGAAAGTCATCCGCTTAGCATATATTTGGCTTTTCTCTTCAGATACAGATGCTAATGGCCAGTTTCATGATTCTAAACTTATTTTCCATATCTGATGAATCAATGGAAAATCATTGTCAGATGTCTCTCCATCGTTCTGAATCACATTTTTTTTTTTTCAATAAAAATCCTTTCCGACAAAAATCAGGACCGAAATTATCAGAGCATGACCTAATATTCGAATATTTCCAGTGAAATGCATTTAAAATTGAGCTCAATGCTCAAAATATTCCGATTCCAACCAGTCCTTGTTGACTAGAGTTACATGTGTTAGTTCGCTATCGTCAAAAAAAAAAGAATCAAATTTCAAACAATTGCTTTGTATTGCAGCTGAGCATCATATTCGCAATCGATTCAAATGGATAATGGAAAATGTTATTCATGGAGAAATGAAAACATACGGATTGCAAAAACTAAAATCCAACGAGGAATAAAGATTATTGCAACAACAAATATGATAAAAATACACGATCATTGTTACTGTCGCCACATATAAATAAATCATGCTATTTCCTGTTTCCTATTTCGTTGTACAGCACGATAAAATATTTGTTCACCAGCTCGAACCGAACAAATTTGATCGATTTGATGAAAATACTACCGTGCTAAAAAAAAACATGTGATTCCCCAACGATGATCGGATCAATGAATTATATCAAATGTTTCACGTTTTGTGCTGAATTTACTTCAGCGAATTTCCCGGAATTGGGACTATTTTCGGATCCGTATGAGAAAAAAAGATGTTGCTAAATGTTGCAATGAATACACATATTGTTGTAGTATTCTGTTTTTAAATCTTTGAACTTCGAACCGAAACGAAAAATGAGCTCAGCATTTTGCATTGTGTCTGAATTCAAAAAAAAAATTGTTTTCATCATCGAAATATTGCCGATTTGATGTATTCGATACTTGGTACAGTTATTCGGGTATTGAAAATTTAAATTTGGTCGAAAAGAAATGAATGTCATCAAAATTCTGCACTGTCATTATTGCAACAGCTGCAAGACCAATTTTTCCTCTTCGGTCGATGCGAAGAGAAAGGCAAAAAAATAAAATCATTCATATTTTTGGTTCGCGAACAAAAATGAAATCATCATGCGAAATGGAAACAAATACATATTGCACTGCAGTGTTCACAGTCCAACAAGCTCATATTGAGGGTGGTAATAATAATGACTGAGAATCAATGATGAAAGCAGAAAAAAATGAGCTCGATTTGGATCGGGAATGGTGGGTGAAAGCGAGGAAAGAGAACTGTGAATTTTGTTCGAATCATCAATTTTTATTATTGGCATTTCTCTTTTTGTGCAGCAATTGGAATTTTATATTGTGGAAGAATTGCATCGCATTTATATGAACTCATTCACGATATCGGTCGATTGTCGAATCGTATCAAAATGTGTCAGTGGAGTATGCATAATGTATACACGTTCATCATTCAAAATTCATATGCATTACATATCCTACAAGAGCCACACAACAATAGCTAACTATAATAATGCACATATGCATTATGCACTGTGTGACTGCATGATTTTGACGTTATTGAAAATGGTAAAATGCCATAATATGCCAAAGGCTAATGAACTGAAATATGCCTTGCGACAGGCAAACGCGGATATGCGAGATGTGAGATGTCGTTTAATTAGCGATTTCTCAACAAAAATTCTATAACAATTCATTCTTTTGTCACATTCAATCGATATGTCAATGGATTTTATTGACTTTGCAGCATTCGTCATACTGTCGATTATCGACGCTGCCGATAACAAACGACAATGAAAACCATTTTGCAAAAATATTTGTGCAATGAATTTGCAAAATCTGAATATTTTCTGTATTCAATGAAATCGGATTTGTATGCGTTCGTTATTCGAATAGCGTGCATTCCTTAAATAATACCCCATTCAACAACTGAGAATGTGCAACGATGCAAAAATGAATGCATGAATAGAATATTAGAATTTATAAATAAACAATATATTATTGGAATGGTACAAGTATTACTCCTCTTTGCATCCGTTTTCCATTTGAGTGCATTAAATATGAATCTCATAATGAGTTCATCATCATATTTAATAGGAAAAACTAAAACAAAACCAAACTTATTGCTTATTGGCAACTGAGAACGCTGGCTGCTGCTTCTCGCCCATGCCGTCCATGATGTATGGCTTAAGAAATGTCTGTAAATAAAATCAAACGCCCCATTTCATCCTAGTCCATGCAATATATTAATCTATATTTAATTTGCTGCTCCGATTTTAATATGCATATGAATTTCTCATTTTTGCTACTGAATTCCCCTCCATCGGTATCGAAGTTTGCATTGCATCGACTTCATACTAAATCCATTATCATTATTATTACTATTATTATTAAGCTAGACTAAACTACGAATGCAATCGCAGCGGTATTATTAATATGCAATATGTATGAAATCGTCATAGCGGTCAGGGATACAATGGAAAAAGGGTTCGAAAATTTTAAACCAACACGCATATATTCATTTATTATATTATTGGAAATGGAAGTGAATGTGCACTTTTTTTTCATTTTATTTTTTACCCTTTTTATTGTGCTGTACTGTGTGTTTGGCCCGAAGAGCCAGAAAATAATAATGTCTTACGTTTGGCACATATTGAAATCGAAAAATGTTCTGGTGTCATGAAAGTTTTTGCCATGCTAAAGTTTGAGATCAGGGACACGGGACACATTATTATTGTTCATGACTTTTTCCCAATCCAATAATGCTTTTGCACTGGAAACATTTCGATGAGTTAAAATGCTGTGATTTATGTTTTTCGTTGATTTTAATCGCAAATTGCGGCCAACATTGATTGCATAATTTTTTTTTCGCCATTCGATTCCATCGGTTGGACAGTTGTTTACTATTTTTTCTCGTTTGACTATTTAAAATGAATTGCGTGCACTCATTTTGTAATGTGATGTTGATGTTCGTGGTTGTTTTTACCGAAGGCTAATATGGGGACTCGAAAAAATCGGAATTTTTCCTTTAACAAGGCATTTGGAAACAGTGAGACATTTAAAAATGTGTTCCACTTCCGATGATTTTGACATTTACTGGCTGGATATATTTTCTTTTTTTCTTTATTTTTTAATTTTTTTTTTGGTTAGGACCAAAACGCATAATGAAAAACTGTTATTTATGCTAATACAAATGCAAACAACAGATTATGGTAGCCTTTAAATGGAATGTAATTAGATTTATAGTATTGCCAACCGAAAATAATCGCAATCCGATTTGGAACAATATTCTATCATTTGATTCAACAAGCCAACATTCCATGTGTCCTGAATGTATTCGAACGCTCTTGTCTGTCTTTCTTGTTTTGTTTTCCTCTTTTGGTGGATTTTATCAATGAGAATTTGAACATTTCAGCATATAATGCACTTGCATTCATTGTGAATAATGGAGAGCTGTGGGTAATTGGCCAGCATATGAGAATATTTACTTTTCTCATTTCGCTGAGTGAACACTTTGCTTGTGAAATTGTGGAGAGGCCACGTTAAAAGCAATGCTAAAAATCGCTATTTCGCGTGTTTGAGGTCAATCATAAAAGTTCATATGTGTTTACCAACACCGTCCAACCATTTGTTTTAAGTGGCAAAGAAATAACAAAACAAAAAAAAATTCAAAGTTCTCTCACAATTTTTTCATTCAAATATAAAATCCAAACAGGGTTGATTCCATATTGGATGAGGACATGAAGCGCAAGGAAATTTTCATTGTTATATTAAAACAGTAAAGTGATATTTCGTGAGTTTGTCTTTTCTTTTAGCTGCGTTTTCCTTCTTCCTTCGTTCAATGGCCCAACAATAATAATGTTAACAAGAAAATCGAGTGGG
>GL501436.1:255340-270028 GCA_000149185.1 Mayetiola destructor
AGACTAATATTTGAGTGGCATGATTTTATATTTGATCGGAATTTAGTATGCCAGAGAAGTCATTTGTCAATGAATTGATAGGAGTAATTAGAATTTAAATCCGTGGATTTTCTGCTTTTCTTTTCAATGCCCATTTTTCAATGCTGCCGAATGGCGAACGACATTCTCATTTCACATTTCAATATTTATACGTTTCGATTTCAGTTTTATTGGTCGTTGATGCTGTTATCGAAAAACATTGACTTTCATGTCTCGTATTAACGGTCAAAGAATGCTGAACTATGCTATGGAAACAGTTAATCCGATATCCGAATGCACGATGGAATTTGATTGATTCTCGAATTCGATTGATTGATCGAAACACAAATTGAATATTGATAATAATATGATGATGTCATTTGAACTATTGTAAAAGGTTTGTATTAATCGAAAATTTAAAAAAAATAAATTGATTTTTCATTCAATTGAAATGTAAAATGACAACGAGATCCGATAACATTTTGGATTTTCGAATAAAATTATTATCATTATTTTGGATATTATTCAATTTTTAAATGTTTTCATGAATATTGGAGGTTTCATCGTTATTTAATGGATTTAATTAAATATTATTTTTTTTTAGGCAACGAACAAAAAACGGCGGAGTCCTACAACACAGGGAAAATAACGGAGGAGTCCTACAACACAGAAAAAACCCAGAGCTCTCAATTGTTTTCAAATCCGAAATTTTATTCAAAAATCGAACAATGAACTTCAAACCTCTTTATCTCTTTCAAAATAGCCTTGCCCATGATTATTGAATGGTTTTTCATTTGAATGACAAAACGGTAATTATAAATGATGGTTTTTATATTTTTCACCGCATTAAATACAATTATAAATTGATGAATCGGTTTTTTCGACCGCTAATCCGTCGAAAAAATCCTTTGAATTTCGTTTTTAATGAATCGGTGGACAAACCCGTCGTTGTTTTTCCCCGGAAAATGAATTCGCTTCTCGGTATAATTTCACTATAATTAATGTAATAGATGGAATCGTCATTCAATCAACAATTTCATAATACTTTGGAACTCGCTCAAGCTCATCAAACAAACAAACAATTTGAATGCAAATCCATTTCGACTCTTATTTGACATTTGATTTCTCGACTCCAGATATCGGAAACGGAACGTCTGACGAACGAAATAAAATATTCAATTCAAACTATCAAGAGATAAAGAGAAAGAAAGAAAGAAAGAAAGAAAAAGATTATGGCGATTCAAACAACAAATGAAATTAATTATGATTAAATTAGTTAAACCAGCAGGAGATCATGGAACGATGCAACAAAACGCATTTGACTGTCGATGTAGCAATTTGTTATTAGCAATTTATGGGTTTTTGCATTAAACCACATCGATGAGTATGTTGTATTTTGGAATGCTGTGCAACGTAAAACGCACAAAAACCAAAATACATACACACACACACACCTTGACTTAATTCGGAACTAATGTCTGCCGTTTGCAAAATTTATATACGTTACGAAAATATGCACAGGAAAGATCAGATGAAAACACGAAACAAAACAATATTAAGCAATAATAATCCTCACCATGGAAGGCTAAAAATGCCAGTTTATGTTCACCAATGAACAGCACCGGAGCACATTTGCCTGTGCTAGTATGTGCACAAATGGTATTTATGCATTGAAACGATTCTAATCGGCATTTTAGCGAGTTTCTCCTCTGTCTTTCACTCGCTTTCTCGCTCTCTGCAGTATCGAAACAAGGCGAAACTGCCTGGTCTGGGATTCATATGATGATAATAATGCACACCGCTTATATGCTGAATCACCGCATAAATTTCATTTGGTTTTGTGCACAAATCCACTTTTCTATTGCTCGATGATCTTTTTTCGCATCATCCTGTTAGAGTTGACGTTTTGGCTAGGTCATCGAATTAAGCCCGATGCCGATGTATTTCATACGCAAAAATTTGAAGAAAAAAAAAGAAAAAGTAAAGCTTTCGCGATGAATTTATGACCAGCTATTTGTTTTCTTTTCTTTCCAATTTTCATCTGATCTTTTAGTCTATGCGATTTGCGCATCCAAAGAAACAGACTTTGGTCGGCTAATAGAATTTCATTTTTAGTTTGTTATGCCAACTCATCATTTCCAATATTCGCGAATATTTTATTTTGCCGCCGTATAGCTGGCAGGATTTTACGAAATAAGCCATGAGCCATAATGAACGGAAAAAATTGGAACGCATGCGGTCATAATGGGTTTATCTGTAATGCACACAAATAATATTAATATCGTTAATAAATTGTATAAACATTAAGCTAAATTAATATAGTATAAATAAGGCAAAATGGGAATTATATCGAATTCTTATAAAAACACACTGGCGCACGTAGTCAATTTAATTCCATAGTCAACAGTCGAGCTATGGAGTCAATAGAACAAAAAGTCGAAGACACCCAGCCAAATGAGAGCCGAAAATAAGAATGAAATCAATTCGACCAACAACTGGCCTAGGCCAATGTCACAGAAAATACACCAAACGCTACTTTGGTTCAACACTGGGCACGATTAAGCCACAATGAGAGAGTAAATGAAACTTATAATTCGACAGAGAAGCGAAATTAAATTATTGAGTTTAAGCACGCAAAGCGAACATTTTTATATTTATCGTATTTTCTCGCCAACGAAAAAAGAGAAGAAATGAATTTTTTTTTTTTTAATGAAACTCGGAAATTGTTTGAGTTCTCTTTGGATCGCACAGTTGATTTGTTTTTTTCTTTAATTTAGTTGTTGAAATTGCGTTTGCTTGCACAATGCAATGCTACAGAACATGAACCACACAGACTACACACACACACACGCACAACACATAACAAATGCAATGTTTCTGTTCAACAGTTTGTTCAATTTTCATATTGTGTTTTGTTAACCCATTCGAAACAAATGGTTCGGTGCTCAACACACAAAAACTAATAAAGTGGAAAAAAGAATTAGAGACTAAAACAATCAAACGAAACAGTCGAAGCAAAGAAAAAAAGGACGAAAGAATTATGGCAAATAAACTTTCTCAATGAAAAGGCAACCGAATAGAAAATGGAAGGGGGTTAAAAGTGAATAATAATAATAATGAAAAGCTTGAAACGGTTAGACATTGCATAAAATGTATATTTATTGGTAGTTGGTTGACTGCATGCTTGGAACTTGCAACTATTCCGTTGTGCGGTGCGTTGTTCTCATTTTTTCTTTTTTTTCTTGCTTGGCTTCATTCCGCCCCAAAGAACTATCCTTGCCACATGGTCCGTTTTATTCCTGGCAAATGTTTGCAAACGAATGTCGATAAGCGCGCATACATAGCACATGTGGTTCTAATGATTTTCTTCTTCAATTTTTTCACCATTTTGGTTTTTCCGTCTCATTGCGAAATGTTTAATTATTTTTGCATCCCGGCGTTTGCATATCGCAAATATGTAGAAAAATTCAAGTGCTCATTTAACCATTTTTACTCTCGCACATATTGCATGCCATTCAAAACTAACTGAATGTCCTTTTTTTGGTTTCCGTTTGGTTCGCTTATATATTTGCATCGTTTGCTTTTTAAAATCATTCGACCAGATTGTTGGAATATGGTAACTTATGAGCGTACAACGGATTCAAATCTGGACAATGGGTGCATGCTTGTTTTTTTTCTTTTGAAAATATGCATGCAATTAAATGAAATTGTTCGATGTATAATAAAGATTGCACACAAATTTATATAATTTTCTCTCAATTGCACCCGTTTCAGCGTTCTCAGCATATACTTGGCCAGGAATATCATGCGAAATTGATTGGTTGTTCAATGATTGTGTAGGCAATCCAGAGTGAACCAGGGAACGAAAGGAAGAGTGGACGAACATGCCGATCGCTTGACTTTTTCCTGTGCAGCTTTTGTTTTAATGTCACAATCGCATGAAAACGGTCCAAAAATCTATATATTTTTCTTTCTCTTTCGATCCAGTCGCCTTCTCTTCCTCATTCACACATTGGCTCAAAAAGCAGACAGCTTCTGTTCCATTTTCAATTGTAGTTTTCATTCTCAGTCCACACCATTGGGCTCCTGTCTATCCATCTGTCTGTTTACATTAACCGATACTCATAATACGTTTGTAAATTTCTTTTTCTTCGTAAGTACCAGGATGATAAAAATTCTCGAAAATGAACCATGAACAATTTCAGAAGCGTGATGTACAGAAAGATTTCAGTACAGATATGAATTGCTCCGATTACACTTGGCACACAATAAATGCAAATCAGCCCAATTGCTTTTATAACGACAATTTTTTTTTACATTTTCTTCTACCTCCAAATTGCTTGTCTTTGCCACAAAATGACTTCAATTCGATTTCATTTTTGCGATACGTATCGAATCACGAAAAAAACTAAAAAGAAATCGCTCGTTGTTTACCAAGTGGCAAGAAAACAGCATTACATTCATTGGAAAATGATAAATCGATGAATGAAAATCGAATCGATAACTAAATACGGTCCAATGATTTTTAATTGTTCTAGCGGCAATGTTCGTGATTGTATAATAACACAGTAATTATTATTATTCGTTTCGAATTTGAAATTTATCTCGATGGTATTTTGGTTTCGGTACACAAACACACATATATCGGTCGCACGCTCACTTCACGATTTCTCAATGGCACCAATTATTTCAAAAGCCGCATTTATTATTTAACGGTGGATTTTGTATTGAATTTGACATTTATTCGAATTTGTAGTGATTTCAGAGCCAAACTATTTCTTTTCCTATCCATGAATTATATTATCAACCAAATATAATCATTCCGTGATTTTGTTAGAAACATGGATCGCCTTTTTAAGCAATTCCACAGACAAAACCTATCACGATCAAAATATGTTAATGAATTTTGAATGCATTTTTCAATTGGCTGTGGTACGTTCGAAAGTGTGTCAGTGTATATTGTTGAATGCGTCGAATACGGTGTATGTTTGCAATATGCAATGTGTAATTTTCGATTATCTTTCGAATGTGTTGAAGGCACAAGTTGAAAAATTGACTACTGACTTTCGAATATGTTGGGCTATTAAAATTGCATTTGTACTCTCAAAACTTCAAAGTGCAAAAATCCTCAAATTCGATTTCACCAATTCGATTATTGTCTGGTTCAGAGATCATTTTTTGTTCTAAAAACTACGAAAACCATTGCAGAATCGATTCTATCATCAAAATCACAAAAAAAAAAAATCGGACAAATGCATCAAGCGAACTAGTGAAATCGAAGAACACAAAAAATGCGGTGATTTTTCCACTTTGGAGTTTTGTCAGTAGCATCGTCACAGCCTTCTTTTACCATAAGAAGCAATTAATTCGTCCTTGGGGAGGCTCGAATCTTCATTCACTGTTATTTCCATAATAAAAGATTCATTCCATTCAAAAAAGCGAATGGTTGAGATATTGCTAATGCCGATGCTAATTTCTCGAAAGTCGCTTGTTTGATAAATGAAACTTCAACTCCTCCTAATTTGAAGGCATTGTTTAGATAAATGGATCTAATCTTGAAACCGGCACCAAAATAAGCAACGCATGATAAATAATATTATATGTTGAAATTCCATTATCATTATACTCGTTATTCGTACACAGTACACACAGATAGAGGTAGAGAGTGAGAGAAAGAGAAAGAGCGGTGCTGTTGTCTGTAACTTGTTCAGCAAATAACAGTTCTCCATCTATTTTCCAGTTTTATTCCGCGATATTTTGCAATTATATCTGTCTGTTTTCATAAACGGAAATAATAAAAATTTACAATTCGCTGCATAAATTATAAATTCCAATCTACCTACGAAATGAAAAGGAAAAAGATCGCGATGAAATACGAATGAAGAACTGAAAAATTAAATGTTGTATTGCGAATTGTGCAAAAGAAAATTTCATAGAATTGAAGAGAAGGAATAATAGAACACTAAACCGAACATGTGTAAACATATTATGGATTGTGAATCGTGGCCGGAGCCAAACAACAATCTGGTAACATAAAATAAAGAAAATGAATAATTGACTTGAAATGTAATAATATTCTCATAACTTTAGTTTCAGAAACACCGAAGTGAAATTCATGCGATCCATTGCAACTTTTAATCAAATTATTTCTTGTTTAACTTGTTATTTTATTTCGTTTTTTTTTTTTTTTTGTCGAAAATATTCCTCCATTCATTTGTTCATTTATTATTTATGATATCATGAACCGGATCCGAATGTCAGAATTTAAAATGAGGCGATGACAAAAAGATTGCTCTCAAAAGCAATGCAAACAATGGCAATTTGGCTCAAGTAAATTATAAGTATAGAATTTACTCCGTGTTTTTCATAACTTCAAATTTGACCATTTGAGCAATGAATTAATAAAACAAAGATCAACAAAATGCATTACAACAATTGAAATCTAGCTTTCCGACCGATTGATTCATTTACATGGAGATGGACATGGCCACCTCGAACGATTTGAACGAATTGTTATCGAAAACTCAAAAAATCTGTTGCTTTCCATCGAATGGATTGAAAAAGGGCTGCAGAATGGGTTCGTCGCTAATCCTTTCTACAGAACAAAGTTAATCTGAATGTATATTATGATGGAACATTGGACTGAAAGGCAGAAAAATAATAATAACAATAAATTGAGCTCAACTACAAAATCTGACGACGAGACTCATTTGATCCGGGTAATAATCATTAGTCAGCATTTCGCTGCCCACGAAATACTCATGTGTGTTTGTGTTTGCTTTTAACACAAAACATTTGGTTCAAATCAAAGGCTTTGACAATGGAATATTTTTCTGAAACCAAAATTCATACTAATCTTTTCAACACCGCGCGTTGGCACTTCGAAATGTTTGTTTCGAACTTTGGATTTCAATAAAATGCTTGCTTATTGCATCCATTTGACTGTAACCGGTTCATGTGTTCAATGAAGATTCGATGTTAGCTTTAGAGTTTTTATCGAATATGGTAAAACTTAAAGTAATGCGATGATCGTGGCGTCAACTTATTTGCCAAACAGAAAATAATGATGTGCTATTTCATTGAAAAGATGATAACAGTTGAAACGGGAGATGAGACGTGAATTTAAAATTGTCTTTGAAGCAAAGTATACACAAAATTCTTGTGCCGGATTTCAGAATATTTCGTTATTGTTTCAAAAACAGAATGCGTTTATCGTGAGCTCAGTTGACGAATTCGAATGTTTAAAGAATAATCGTATTTGAAATCATGAACGAATGGAATGTCAAGAACAGATCGCTGTTTTCAGTTTAACAATATTTAAAGTGTGCGTCATTTGAGCGATCGTCAGTCTGAACTGTCGACTGTAAGTGTCATTTGTACAATAATAATAATTCAATTGGAAGATGTTTTTGTGGGTCTTTGGAATATTGATAATCCATTTGATGGAATCAATGACAAGTCTATCCATAACAGAGGGAAGGGATTATATTAATACAATAGGCATGATGTGTGCGCATAATCAATCGTTTGTATCAAATAATTTTATTTTTTCCATTTCAATCAAATATTTCATGAAAATATATTCTAAGCAGAGAATCCGGATATTTTTATACCAACATCGGCGAGAAACAAGTGTCTGATCTTGCTTGGAACGGAACATTCGGTACCGATCGCAAAGTCATCTTTTATGTACAAGGATATGGCGAGGATATGAATCCAGAAGGCGAAAACGGTGATTTTGTCCACATTTCGGTGGGCTATTTTTAATTTCACTCCCCAATCTAACTAATATACATTTTTTCATCAGCTCCAGCAGGAGAAGGAAAAATGGATTCATTTGCTCGTGTTGCCCAAGGTATTATTAATAATAGATGTCATTGTACGATTAGGTCTGATAAAGATCTACAAACAATTTTTTATATTTTCTTTTAATTTTTAGCCTCTCTTTTTGATCAGCGATCGATGATATGTTTATTCGATTTTAAGCATAAAAAAAATCTCGGATTGTTCGGATCGATTCTTGATTTTAGATACACGGCTTTGAATCGTTTTCTTTTAATTTTTAGCCTCTCTTTTTGATCAGCGATCGATGATATGTTTATTCGATTTTAAGCATAAAAAAAATCTCGGATTGTTCGGATCGATTCTTGATTTTAGATACACGGCTTTGAATCGTGTACCATTTGTGGCAAAACTTCTCAAAGCGCTTGCTGTCGAAATGTTTAATCAAAATGTTTTTTCCACTTTTGAGCATTTTGAGCTTATTGGTTTTAGTATGGGCGCACATATTGCCGGAACTGTAGCCAGGATGATTAAATCTGAACTGGGTCATGAGGTTCCAAGAATTTTCGGTAAATTTATCCCCAAATGAATTTTTATTTCGAATCAAAAATTAATTAAAAAAAAAAAAAAATCTTTTGTCAAAAGCACTCGAACCAGCCAGAACTCTTCTTCACCCCTACAAATACGAGATTCGCAGAAGCGATGCCAAATATATTCAGGCCATTTATACATCATCAGTGAGCAAACAGGACATTGATCTTCATTGTAAAATATTTGTAAATGATGGTGCCAATCAGGAAGGATGTGAGGGAAAATATTTGACGGCAAGGAATTTTTGCAATCATTGTTATCTCATCGATTTATATGATGATATTGGTATGAAAACCACAACGTTAATCGGTTATATGGATCCTGACAGAAATGGAGAAAATTACACAATTGGAGCTGTGCTTGTTGGACATCAATTTCAGGATGATTCAACTGGTGTATATTATGCAAATACCGATGGTTCCAAGCTTAAGAAAAAGTGGCTCGGTTGAATTGAACCGTTGAGGCGAAAAAATTTAGAATTTAACATGTATTAACAAAAACTACACATTTTTTTTTCTAAATAATAAATTTGTTTCGTTGCCAGAAGAAAAATAACGATCGAAATGTTTTTTCTTGTCAATTGTGAATAATAAATAATAATAACAAGAACCGCGCGTGTTATTTAAATTGAATAGCTTAGATCTGTTGACGATAGAAATACAAAATTGAGTTTTTGTACGACAAATGGTTGAACACAGCAATATTACATTTCACAAATTTTTCAATGCAAACTTCCATCGAATAGAACAAAAACGAATTGAATATTCAATTTTATTTCTTCTCTTTTCGCGCGAATTCGATGATAATAATTTTGTCATTGCCAAACATTTCACGAAAAGATTGAAATTAATATTGTACTTGAGCATTCTTCAATCGAACCGTTCATCAGTCTGCAAATACTTGTTAATTCAACTTTAGCTAAAGCGTAAAAACAGAGGTTTTTTTTCTCAAAAAATGTTCATATGGATATTCGTTGTATTGATGACTCATTTGCTGGAGTGCACAACAGGACACCCGTTCGAAGATGATCGATCAGCTCAAAGGAACTATGAAAAAGAAATAGGCATGGTGTGCCACTACAATAGAACGTAGGTGTACAAAACTTTTGTTCGTCATGAATTTCACATTTATCTATTGAAGAAATATTTACATCAGAGAAACGGAATCCATGTATTTGAACATTCACGGAGAGAATCGTCTTGGTGAATGGATCCACCGATTTGGTAGTGAACGTAAAGTGATTTTTTATATCACCGGCTACGGATGTAATTTGAATCCAGGTGATGGTGGTGAGTGTTAAAATTGTGTTAAGGTGGTTAATACATCGTATTCGGGGGTTGAATCCGCCCAAAGGACAACTAATCTGATTCTGAATCATTTTTAATAGGAAAAACTCTTGAACAATTCGAAAAAACGGCCAAAGGTAAATTGTGAATTTATCATTGTTATTTGAGTCATTAATTGTTTTTCCTACATAGATATGATCACAGATGATCAGACAATGGCATGTATATTCGACTTTGTACACAAAAATTATTTGGGACCATTGAGTGCAGTTTTTGATTATCGTTCAATAGCTATGTATCGAGTGCCATTTACGGCCGAAATTATCAAGAATATTGCTGTTGAAATGTATGAAAAAAAAGTCTTTACAACTTTTGATCATTTTCAAATGATTGGATTCAGTCTTGGTGCTCATATAGCTGGAGTGACAGCTCGACTGATAAAAGCCCAGCTGGAAATCGAAGTACCAAGAATCTTTGGTAAACTTAATAATTCAAATTGAAACGAAAAAAAAACAAAATACAATTGAATTGAAGTGTAAATTTATTAATTTCGTTTTGGAACACAGCTCTTGATCCGGCCAAAATGCTTATGTTTACCAATTCGGAAGTTCTTTTGAAAAAAACGGATGCCAAATATATTCAAGCGATTTATACTTCTGCACTTAGTGAGAAAAATCTTGATGTTCATTGTAAAGTGTTTGTCAATGAGGGTGGCAATCAACCAGGATGCGAAAAAGAAATTCTATTTGATAAAATGTTTTGTGATCACAATTATCTCGTTGGATTGTATGATGAAATTGCTAAAGGAGCGATACAGCTATTTGCATACCAAAAAACCGATGAAATCCAAAATGATGTCGAAGATCATGTGATGGTCGTTGGGCATCTTTACCACGCAAATGAAAACGGTATATTTTATGCAAACACTGACGAATCTTTTCCAATAAATCGGACGTAATGAATGGTTTAGAGCTTTTCTCAAAGAAGGTATTCGTTTCTCAAAACTCATTAGATGTAATTGTTTCAAACATGTAATACATTACTATAATAGAAATAAAATAATTGAATTGCAAATGATTATGTCATATGTGAAATTAAACGTAATACTTGTGCAACCTGTTGCCAATATATATCAAATGAATTTCAATCTCTAAAGTAATTCAGTGTGGGAAGCGAGTGCAATTTTACCATCAATCAAGTGATTGAACTGAGGCCAGTTTCGAAAAAAATATATTTTGAAATGTTTTTCTGGATCTGGTCCATTTTGTTCATTGAGAAAATGCTCAACAGAGATATATTGCTGATTTGTACAGGAGAAAAAGATTGCTTTTGGTGTTGCACATGCAGGAAACAATTACACAAGAAATATTGAGATGTTATAACGTTGTCAATGTGTTCATGTATTGAAAACAATGTGTCTAAAAGAATATCTAATTTTTATTGATGTTAAAAACTGGGAGAATGTTGAAAACAGATCACACATTTTCGAGTTCGACTCCATTCAGGCGAGAATAAAATTAATAGGAGAGCCGAATGTGGCGTTTTTCTCTCTGAAATGAATTTGCTTATGAATCATTCATGTTCATGACTTCATCCAGTCAAACATCTTATTTAAAGCGTTGTTTTCTTAAATCGGTCACAAAGTGACTTTATCGCATTTACTGGACCAGTTCAAAATCGAAACTCACTAAGAAATTGTTGAAAATGTTCTTTTGGATTTTTGCAATATTGATGACAATTTCGATCGAATCCATGGCGGCACCATCAACGTCATCAGAAAACATTCGTAGAGACTATTTGAATGAAATTGGCATGGTTTGCTCCTTCGATAAATCGTTAGCTTTCAATTTTTATTTTCGGATCGATGCGTATTTTTCTTAACAAAAATTCTTTCCATATTAGATTCAATGGATCCATGTATATGAGAATAGGTGAGAAACAAAAAATCGGTGCAAAATTGAATGCATTCGGTAAACATCGTAAGGTTATTTTTTACATAAATGGCTATGGCGAAGACATGAATCCAAATGATGGTGGTGAGAATATCGAAAAGCTCGATTTGCTGACATTTTTATTTATTTGTATTTTCCCTTTTCCGCATCAGGAGCGTCACTGGAATATTTTTATGAATTCACAAAAGGTAATGAATCGATTACAACTTAAGATTCTCGTTCCTTCAGAAAAATAAAATCTCTTTTTGCTGATTTTTTGTTTTTTTTTTTGAAGATTTGATAACGGATGATCGAACGATTGTATGTGCATTTGATTTTCTTCACAAAGAAGAAATCGGAGAATTAAGTGGCTTTGCAGACTACCGTACAGTCGTTATGACTCGAGTCCCATTTGTGGCTAAAGTAATAAAAAATGTCGCTGCTGAAATGTTCGAAAAAAAGGTTTTTCAAACTTTTGACGAATTTCAATTTATTGGATTTTCACTTGGCACACACATAGCCGGAGTTACTGCTAGATTGATCAGAACCGAATTGGGTCACGAAGTGGCCAGAATTTTCGGTAAAAATGATACTAATCAACTTGAACTGAATTATGAATAAATAATATTCAATTGGTTTTTTTTTCTCCGAATAGCACTGGATCCAGCGCGTACATTTGTTTTCGCTTATGAAAATCAATTGAAAAAATCGGATGCCAAATACGTTCAAGCGATATTCAGTTCAATGCTATCTCAACAACCGATTGATGTTCATTGCAAAATTTTCATTAACGATGCTGCCATTCAACCAGGATGCGAAAAAATGATATCGATTACTCAAATGTTTTGCAGTCATAATTTTTTGCCCGGTTTCTATATGAAAATTGTTCGAGATGGATGCAAATTTATTGCCCATAAAGATCCAGATGACAATAAATTCTATACAAATGTTCCAAATTCGATGGTTATTGGTCACATTTCACAAAAAAATGTACAAGGCGTTTTCTTTTACAACACTGACGGCAGCGAAATAAAGAAACCAAGAACCTGGAATTTGGTCGGTAATTTCCCAATTAGTTTCGGTAACGTAGCAGCCGCAACAAAATATGTCAACCAATATTTGAAACAATATCGTCAATTTAGTCAAATTTAATCATTAAATTGAATAATAAAAATTGCTCTTTGACTCAATGAAAAAGAGAAATAAAAAAAAAATTTGCATTATAAAAATTAAATTTGCATTTATGTATGTAACATTTGCATTATCGAATACAATTGATTTTTTCCGAAATCTTTGAAAAAAGATTTTTTTTTTTGGAATTTTGAAAAAAATTGAAATTTTTGAGAACAAATTTTTGAAATATTTGGAAAAAAGTAAATTTTACAAGAAAATTGAAGGCAATTGTAAAGGAAAGAATTTGAAAAAACAATTTCGATTTTATTTTGACTGAGGGGAGGTACAAAAACTTTAATGGCCACAAAAAAACATTTTCGGAGATTTTTGGTTTTGGACTGATTCCTATACTTTTCCAGTACATTTTGTACGGAAAAGAATGAAGAGAGGCAGTGATTGTTGCAAATTAGCTTATGTATCTAATACTAGATATCGTTTTCAGAACAGGCGCACAATTGACTATTATGAGTCAATTCTGTAGATAATTCGTGCCGTAATGTACAAAATTTGGTTTTCACTTTTTCCGTACGATGAAGAGATCGAAAATCAGCTTGATGATAATGTATTGGAGGATATAATCGAAGCGTTCGCTGATGAAGTATTTCCAAGTAATGTAATGGGGAATCGAAAGAATTCCCGAACTGAAAAAGATGATAAGTCTGGTAATTACCTATGGAGAGAAAATTCCGCCAAATATTTGACCGAAATTTTTGTGGAAAACAAAGGATGCAAAGGATGGAAGAAGAAAATTAACAGATATTTCATACTTAGCCAGAATCCGTTGATTTTACCAAATTCAATCATCCAAATCCCCAAAATATATGCAGAATATCTGTTGACAGCAAAAAAGTTTGGCCCCTTTGCAGTGAAAAAGATCGCTCAAAGATTCGTATTTGAATATTTTTCAATACTTTGGAAATAAAATACAAAGAATATTATTATCTCCTGGTTGTTGTTTTCTGAAGCCACGTATTATTCATTCGCATGTTTAATGTTTATTGTATGTGGTTCGTGAGCCTACGAATAACAGATGTTGGGATTGTATGACGCACAAAATTTGCACAAATGAAAGCTTTATAAATGAAAGTTTGTGCCGCAAATGAAAGCTTTACGTGTTGGGATCTTATGAATGTATTGCAAATAGTTTGAAAATTATAATTTGCGTCCAAGACTCCTGAAGCAGTTTATTGTTTTCAAAATTCATTTATTCGATCTGTATTCATTTCTCATAATCCACAACTCACACATTAATGTCTAAAATGTTTTAATTTTAGACACTAGTAATTCAGTGAATATGAGAATTGGAGTGAATTGGAATGTCAGAAACACATGTTTACCAACAATTGACAATAACATCGATCATTAAATATATTTTTATTCTCTTTGTCGTATTGCCGATTTTCGTGAATTGTAGAAAAGATCTACACGCTTTTATAATTGTTTTTTTTTCTTCTTCGATGTAAAATATTGGGAATAAAACTCTTGGAAGAAAATAGTTCGTCTGAATAAATGAATATTGAATATTTTTTCAATACTATGAAAAAAATTTACGAAACGTAAAACATCTTCGATATATGCATACACAGTACACAGGTATTTGTTTTGCTGCGTAAGCAACGTTCATACCGCACACATTCGCTACTCAAGTTCTGTATGTCATTATAAAAATACAATTATTTCGCATTTTGGATTTCATTTATAATACACCACAGGTGCATTGCTATATTTGGTATTTTTTCTTTTTTTTCTTCACTTTCTATCCAACTTCTAATATTGCACAGCAAAAAATATTGAAAATCATTTAGTTACACAGGCTTGTAGTATAGCGGTTAATTGGCATTTATCAATAAACTTGCCTAAATGTAACTAAAAATTTGACAATTGATGAATATTTACTATTATTTTGC
>GL501436.1:361536-389739 GCA_000149185.1 Mayetiola destructor
GTGAACAGACGAAAAAGATCAAAATAAAATAGACAGAGAAGAAAAAAGAAGAAGAAATTAACAACTCGGTAATGTGCACAAAATAAAGTAATTTCTTTGCCAAACGATGGAACAAAGAAACCAAATGAAAATGCCAATGAAAATGTTAATTAAATAAAATAAATGGAATGGCCGTGAATTAGACAGGCAAAACACGAAAAGGTAAATGAAGCTTGTTCAATTCTTCTGTTTTTTTTTGTTTTCTTTACTCTTTCTCTCAGACATATTTTCTATTCTATTAATGTTTGCATTTTTCATTTTGTTTGGATTAGGGTGCGCCAAATGGAAACGCTGATGTGGTTCATATCACATACATATAGAAAATCACAGCCAACTGTCTGGATTTAAAGTAATGAATATCAGGGACTGGAGCTTCACCTTAATCAATCTTAGCATTCATCATCACCACTTTAATTTATTTAATGAATAAATTCTGATCGCTTCAATGTTGCTTTTTCGTTGCCATACATTTTTTCTCCTCCTTCTCTCCCAGTCTCTCTCTCTCTCTCTCTACTCAAATTGGACAATTTTCATTTTGATTCGCAACGAAATCCACTTAGGCAAAACTCTAATATTATTTTGCATCCGTATTCAGTATTCAGTATGCGCACATGTGATGGATGATAAATTATTATTTTATATTTCACCGTATCCATTTTAAAGAATAAATAGAAAAAGCAACAACATTGAATTAATATCCTCCTGGTGGACTGAATGCAGCAAGCTGCATCGTTCAGTGTTCGGTAAATAGTTTAATAGAAGTGATGTTTCCATCATGCAAAAATCCCATTCGACAATGAAACGGCAGAAGAGAGGAAACACTTGTACACGGCAGTAGCTGAATGGCAAAGAAAACAAAAAAGATGAATATTGTCGAATGCAAATAGGAAAAATAGCCCTGGCAAAAAAGCCATAGACGCTCAGCAAAGAAATTGCATGCAAAGAATTATTATGTAGTGAATGAAATGCATGTGATCTATAATCGTATTGCTGTTGATATTGTTAGCTGTCGACGCTTGACGGCATGTTATTTTCATATTTGGGCCTTTGCATGCAAACATATCAAATTCAAATAGAACGAACAGATACACACACACATACACAATCACAGGAGCATATGAAATGTCGTTTTTGCATTGGCAACGATTCACCGGAGCTCAGGCTCTCAAGATTGAATGAAAAAAAATACAAAATGAAACAGACGGTGAAGAGCATAGTTAAACGTTTCATAATGGAAAACAAGGCGAAGCAATACGTGTAGCATTCAGCAAAAATAGTGACAGATAACAGCGTGCAGCAGACTAACGATGAAATGAAAGATCGAGCAGCAAAACCGAATCGACCAACACACACGAACCGAGCCAAAGCATGAATAAAGCCAATGACTGAATCGAAAAAATAAGGAAAAAATTACCGTATTTATGCATCAAGATGTGTAATTAATTGTAATATGTTTCCATTGTGCCTCGTCGTTATAGTGAATTCAATCGGCCGAATGTCGGTTTTCTCATTGCAAAATTAACATTGGAAAAATGAATTTCCAACACTTGTGATGCTGCTAGTCAAAGCAATTGATTTGAAATTTAATTGTAAGAAAAAAAAAACATTGAGACGCAAAGCAATTTGACTGCTGGTGATGCTTCGCATTCAATAATAAATGTGTGAATCCATTTGAATGCGCATTGCTCATTGTGCATAACTTGCTAATTTATTGCATTTCAATCTCGTAAACCAAGAATTTTGCCGATGGCAAATAAACGGATTGCGAACTGTGAATAGCGAACGAAAAAGGACTTTGAATGTGAAGCGTGTCCAAAATGCTACCGGAGCAGCAAAAAACCGTTTCTATTTCAGGATTGTTTTGTATAAAAATAAATTATTTACATCTCATGAGCCGTCATTTTTTTACCGACTAACAGCGAGATTGTCTTGTCACAATGAATAAAAATAACAAAAACCAACAAGAACATGGAATAATTTTATATTTATTTTAATTCTTGTTTTCAGCCAAATTAAAATAGGCGATGTTATTCTGGCCGTTGGCAGCGATGAAATTAAATTATTCAACATAATAGCCGATTACGTAGGCGCGTGAACACACAAGAGATTTATTACTTGATGTGATTCGATGCCAGGCATTAAGCGGAATCATTCTTCCCAAACTGAAACACTCTTATACGGCGAAGAAGCAAAATCGCCGAAATATCCGAGAAGAAAAAAAAACAACAAACATTTGATGAACGTGGAACGATTTAATGCGCGCTTAATCACTGAAATTACATTAATTTGCATAGAAAATTCGTTCGAATGTTTTTCAATGAAAACATAACAGAAAAGCAAAAAAAGGAACCCAAAAAAAAGCGAAAAAAAAACGGAGAAACAAAAAACAACATGGGCATCTCCATGAAGAATGAACTCATTAATTTTCTTTACCAAAATCGAAATGCCACGTGTGACAAATGAATTTCTTAAATGATGTGCAACGATTTCGAAATTCAACATGAATTAGTGTTTTGTCTTTGACATAAATTCTTCGAAGAGAATAAAAAGCAGAAAAAAAAAACAAAAACATTTCATATAAAATTAACATTTCCTGACGGTAAATTTAATTTAATCGGAACACCAAACCACCTGGTAAGTGATCTTCGATCCCAAACAGCGAGAAGAATTTCTGTTCTGTGAATGTGTGTGTGTCGCTTATTTATTATTATTCTGAATTGAGGCATAATTGAAGCTAATTTGAATGAAATAATCAATTCTGTCTGTGAGTCTACGACTCAATGAAAATTCGTTTCGCATCGAATGAAGGCAAACACCTCAACTCATAATAAATATTGAATATTTGACGTGTATGAATGCTGGTTGCTGTTGCTACATGTGTACGACAGATGGATATTTAATGTATAGATCAAAGATGAAACTCCTAATTTTTATCATATTGAAATATTTAATTTTATGCCATGCCATAAAATCATCAACAGAAATTTGTCGGAATTCATTTTGTCACCAGTTGCCAAATAAAATAAATTCAAAAGAGTTTTATTTGTTTCCCATATGAAATTCACACGAAAGTCGAAAACTGAAACTCTTTTTTTTTCATTCAATTTGAATCAATTTAAATTGAAAATGTGTTAAATGCATAAATGTCGTTTCGCCCCCTCACACTGTGCTCGTCCATTGTACAATGAATGACATTGGCATTGATGAGCATTAAGCAGTGTGCATCGACCGATTTATATACTTGATACTTGTATATTCAATTTCAATTTAATTTAATTTAATTTATTTACATTTTGCCATTGCGTTTACAATTGACCCGGATTTTTTTCTTTCTCTCTCTCTCTTTTCTTCCCTGTGTCTGTCATTGATTCCCCGGGATTTCCATTGATAAATTCGACGAAAAAAGCAGATAGATGTGGAAAAAAATGTATCACATTTTATGGATGGTGTGCGTATATACAATATACAATGAAGGCTTAAACATCTAATTCCGTAATAAATAAAATTAAAACAAGCCTTTTCAAAAATGAATGCGGACGCAAAAAAGGGACAAAACCAAAAGGGAACCAAATCTGATGCAAATTGATGAAACAACCGTCGATGGGATGAAAGTCGAATTATTTAAAGATTCTTTAGATGGCTGACAACTGACAAACTATACATATACATTTATTCATTCGCATTGTCGATTTGAGTCGTGATTTTAGTTGTGATGCTTTTGCTATTGTGCATTATGAACGATACGGGCAATAAGAGAAACTCCTTTCGCAAATGCCATACGACATTCCGTATGAAACATGCAAAGCCCAAGCATTTTCTACTGAATATTTATGTGCGCATAAATTTGTAGATCATTCATCTTTAGTTAGTCCTGAGCCTTGGGCTTGTTCCTGGTGTGCTATGTGAGTAATGTTCAGTTTGATTTGCATTCAACGAATTTACTCTGTGACTACATAAAAAGCGTGACAATGAAACAAATATCCCGATTTACTGAAACAAACTTTTGCTTTTGTAGATGGAGATTGTGAAGGATGATGATGCCTTTTTGTACAGGTTCAGTTTATATAGTCAGTCTAATGTACAATTTCATTAGCATTTTTCACGGGAATCCTTTACTGTTACCGTGTTCTTGTGCTGTTTTTTTGGAGTGCTACCAAAATAATTCACCGGAACATTTCATACTCAAGAACACTTTCACGTGGTACAGGCCACATTTGAATTCGTAATTTGAATAAGTCGTCGGCACAGCAATTCAAACAAGAAAATTTTCATATTTTACGTGTTTCGTGTGCGAATACAAATTAATGCTACAATATTTATATGAACATCGAATGAAATAAATTGCAAATGCAACCAAACTTTTATCTCTTCTTTTTCATACTCAAATTTCCATACCAAAAATGGAAATTCAGTTTGACTGATTATTTTCCATATGTATATTTCTATGACAACGGGATGTGTATATCATTTTTTCTTTTTGCGAAGGCAAACAATTCACCGAAACGATATTGATATGGTCCGATCAGCCGGAAAAAATAAAGACTTAGAAAAATGAAATTCATTTCATTGGAATATGCGTGAGATTTTCGAAAAAATAACAAGTGCTATTTACAAGGCGTGAGCCTTCCGCCGAAAATCCTGACAGCAACACGCTACGAACGCAAAAACATGCTCACAAATTCAAATTCATTGTATGCGTTTGGATCAATACACAAATCCAGACACCGATCCAATATCATCATTATTTGCATATTTCGCGTAAAGTCATTTCCTTTTCATTTTCCATGCATTATTCATGTGCTATTTTATTTATTTTTTTTTTTTTTTTGTAAAACAATTTTTCTTTCTTGGTTCGGTATTCAGTGATTCACTGTTTCATATCTATACACAACATGAGAGTATGCGTGCTGTCGTTTGTCAATTGGCCTCTAATGTATTTCCCTGCGTATGATTTTTCCACTTTAAACAAATGAGGTGAAACATCATAAAAAATATGTATACGATATAGAAAATATACGCGACGCGTGTTTAATAATATTCGAAATGCAAACGCATTGAGCCTCATGATTATTTCGCCTGTTTCCATTAAATATTTGCATATGCTTCATACCATTCACCATTTCACATATGAATTCCTTGTGTATCGGTTTTGACTGACGGCTGATGTGAATAAATTCCATTTTTTTCCGCTTTTGAGATTTTTCCTGTTTAATAAATGAAATATATATGTAAAATAAACACGAAATGCTCATCAGTCGTCAGTAGCAGTAATTGCTTGAATAGCGTCAAATGTGCAGTAAATTCATAAAAAATAATCAATTTGATATGAATTTTAAGAAATTTTGTTGTTTGTGTGTTGGCTAAATGCTCTGATGCGCCGCTCGTATGCCAAATTCATAAGCGTCGACGTCAGGGACACACGCAAAATATCATAATAAAAAGTGAAAGCAATTTTCTCTTCAATACAAATACGTGAACGGTCCCGGCACAAAGGAACAAAGAAAGAATAGAAAAACCGAATCGATGCGAAAAATTATGAAAAGCACAAAATAATGAGAAAGAAGATTCGGCTACCAAAATGTCATGTTTCCATAAATAAATTTCATTTCGTTTAACATGGCAAATGACAAAGTTGGATAAGGTTTTTTCTTTCTTTCCTGAAATAGATGCAAAGACTATGCACATTTTTTTCAACCATATGTAAAACTTTGGCACTCTTTTTACAATCAGAAAATTCGTTCGGCAGAAAAATGAAAGAAAAAAACGTTATTTTTTTCTTCGGTCTTTTCAGATTAAAAATATACATTTTGCCATTCATCAACGACAACATCGTTTGTACGCTATTCAAATACAGTATTCATTCAATGTTTAAAAGGGCAACTCTACCGTTAAATGTTATTAGGCTATAAAATTCATTGAATTATCGTCGTCCGTCAACCGTTTGGCCAAAACTACGAAAAAATTGTCCCATTTTTCCGGAATTATTTATACAGAAATCGCTAACACACGCACACCGCATCCAAAAAAGAAAGAGAGACAATTTTTGAACATGTGTAAGTGAGCGCATCGTTTCCCAATTTAATCGCCATTACCTACTATGATTATGTTCTCGATTTTCCTTTCCATTCATCTTCCGTTCTCTGTTCGGCGGCTGTTTTTGGTACTATACTGGTTGCTGGTTCTAGTATACCCGCCGGTATCCGTTATCCATTTGGTGCGGGTACTTTGAACTTTTCAGTTTAAATTGCACAATGAAAATTTGCGAGCATAAACCTTTGTTGGCAAAAGGATCACAGCATTCAATTTATTTGCAGTTTGAAAACATTCACTTCTGTATGTTAAATCTGAATATATTATATTTGGCTGGGCTTTAGCAATACCATTCAGGAGGCGTGTATTATATTATTATTTTTAAATTGTGTGTATTTTATATGCACATTTGGCTCAATACAAATTTTTGCCTCCCCCGAAAAAAAAAATACATTTATACTGAGCACCGAACACTACCGACCTGAACTCACACATATGAGACTGACGAGTAACTGTAAACATGAAAATGATTTTACTCTCTCATTCGTTTTTCACTTTCTTTGTTCCGAATCGTTGCGATTTCGATGGCTTCTTTGAGCAAATATAGCAAACAATAAAGTGAGTTAAGTCCTTTTTGGGGCTGTATGATCCTTTGGTTTAAGGCACGGTAGCCTAAATCGTAAAAATTACACTTTTTTTCTTCCTGAATTCCGAATATGTTTGCATATGATTTTGCTGGTTTAATTTTGCACAATGAGCGAGCATTTGGAATTGAAATGAAAACAGTATGAAACGAAATGGAACTGAATCAAACAGAAAAATCATAAAATGCATGTAGAGCGAGAAATGTACGGAATATTATTGCCAGTTATTGCGTTATGCTTCTTAGTGATTCTTATATTTTGTACTCTATTCCAAGTGTCGTTGTCGTCATCATCGTTGTGCCAAAAGGATTTTGCAGAAGAATTTCTTTTCTCTCTTCTTTTTCTCTCTACTTTTCGAACCAAGTTAATCCAAGCCAAACCAAGCAAATATTATCATTTCAAATGAATGCTGGCGCGACAATCCAATATTATATCCATAATCGTAATATCCACATCCAGGGTGAATAGTCGCTGATTCAAAATGTTAAGATGTACTTGAATATTGGTGAGATTTGTAAAGGTTTCGATCTGTCCTCTTTTTCACCTTCTTCTTTTTCTTCTTCTTTTTCTTTTCCATCATGAAGTGAATGTTGTTAAAGTCAAATTGATTGAAGTTTATGGTGTTTTCTTGGGTTATTCATTCAAATTTAACATTATATCACACATAGACACTGTTTTGAGACGAAAACTGTGCGAAGAGTACATGCAAACCGAGTGCGCACATTTGTTGAGGCTTGAGCCAATATAATATGGGTGTATTTGTTGAATTTGAGTCGCTGTAACGGCGAACTTGAAAATGAAATTTACTTTTTTGGATAAGTTGATCCTTTGGCAGCTGCTATGTATGGTAGGCTTACCGAGACGAACTGTCATTGCTGGGCGATTCCACAACTTCATCGTAATTTAATACTCAATATACATTCCGTATTCTTTATTATGAATCGAAATAGCAGACGATATGAAATACTCCATACTCCATACATATGTATAGTGTATATGCATGGATTTTCACTTCAAAATACGTATGTGTTAAAGTTAAACCCCTTTTTCAGCTTCTTGTCGTTTCGAATATGAATTGTACATATGTATAATATATCAACCGCATCATATAAACTCTATAGAGTAGAGCACGTCGTACATCATACACTTGACAATTATACAAACATATTCGATGCGGTTACACACTGTGAACTGTGAACACTAAAAACGGTGCCATAAAATTTCCAAAATGTTAAATATTCATACATTTTGGGCAACCGGAACGAAAGACTATTTCAAATTGTTTAAATTTCAATCGTTTCATGAGTTGAAGATGATGAAATCAAGCCACAAAAACAGGAATAGGGACTAATTGAGATTTTGTTTATTTTTTTAGGTTCATTTTCAACTTCTCTTCCATTACTCTCTGTTCCAGGCACTGCTCATCTACATTGATTGAATTTCTCTTGATCATTCATGCCATCCGAAATGGGATTTTTCATCATTGTTTCCATCGAAAACTTTTCCAGTTTCCAAAACCTAAAAATAGCGAAATATTTGAAAATTTGCGCTCATTGTTCCGCATTTTGTTCATGAATCAAATGTTTTTTTGTTCCTCTCTCATTGTATCTTGCTTTTTATTCGGTTTCGTTTGCATACACAATTTGCCATTCAACAATAGAAAGAAATGTGAACATAAAGTTCTGCCTTTGGTGACTTCCAACGAATCAATTTTCACTTTCATTCACCGTTTGCGCGTTGTTTTTGGTTTTTACACTACAGATATAAAAAAGCAAAAAACAAATTGAATATCGTTCGGCTAGACAACTTTTTGGGCTCAGCTGTGTGCCGTATAAAACCCAGAACCATACATGCAACATGCAATACATCACTAAACAATGGCTGACTGAATTCGAACTATTCATTGTTTGGGCAGAACGAAGCAGAAAATGTAGAAACTTCAACTATCATCAACCGAACTAAAGGAAAGAAAAAATGTGCCTTTCACACTCGTTTCCATCATTTTGGGTTGGTTTTTTTTTCGTTCGCAAATTGTCGGCATATTTATATTGTTGTTGCACCCTTGCGCACAATTCAATTTCATTCTTTACAATGACGAAACAAGCAATAATAACACGGTTTTTTTCTTTTTTCTCCTTGGAAATTTCAAAACTAAATACACAAAACAACTATGGAAAAGTGAACGGTGTTTGACATGTATGAGCATTGGAACATTATGAATCATTTGACACCAATTTTCGGATGTCGTATATATAAAAAGAATGTGCAATGCATATGTGCCCGATGTGACGAAAAGTGTGTGTATTTAGTCAGGCTGTCAATTGTGTTAGTTTTGGGGGTAAACGTGTGTATCATGTGAGAACATTATGTGCGTTTGGTACCATTTGGTTAATACAATTTGCATATGAATTGAAAGTTTGATATATTAAGCGTGTTCTAGCGTTGATTGTTAGGTTCTAGCTTATCCAAACTGGGTGAGCGATTATTATGAGCGATTCCAAATTCTGACATACATTGAATGGCGGAAATAAAGCCCGTACTTTATCCATCCATTTACCCTTCCGATCCGATCCGATTCGTTCATTCGTTGTATTTTCGCTATATTTGTTTAAAGTTTCGTCTTTTTATGAATATAAATAGTTTGAAATTTTTCGTATATTTACATTCACCAGTTCAGTTTGACAATTTCTTTGAACGTTTCATTTCATTAATATATTTATTGTATCACTTTACAATTTCCATTTGAAAACTTCAATTGTTGCAAGTTTTTTTTAAATATGTTTTCATTGTTATTGTTGCCGTTGTAATATTACAACCGTCATCAGCTTCAGGCCACCATTTCATTCATTCAAAACAATTGACGAAAACTCATTCGCTTGATAATCTACAAATTTGCTCATTCCCTAATTTCATTCCATCTTTTAAATCCCTGCATTGTTGGATTTAATTTAATTTCATTCCGTTAATAAAAGTAAAAGTGAAACCTATGCAAATAAATGCCGACATTCTAGACAAAACACAAATACATGCACCATATACCAAAGTGGTTTAGTGTTCCCCAAAGAGAACCGGCCAATTAAGTTTGATGGCATGTCGTTTTAGATTTTACGAATTTTGTTTCATCATCGCTGTAAAACTATTCGAATGTAAACATTGATAAAAATGTACACAAATCCATCGAAATACATTATTTTAATTGATTTATCCAATAAACAAAAAAAAAAGCGTATTACATACCAGCACTGGAAAGTATTTTGATTAGTCCTTTTTGATTTTGAATATTGAACAATTCGATTTCGTTTTGTTTATTGTTTTTCCACGAAAAAATTCATAAAATGGGATAACACATTCGGTCGAGTTTTTCTATAATTTTTTTTATCATTTATTCTCGTTTAATTGTTTTCCATGAAATTGTTCATGTTTTTGTCCGATTGATTTGTTCACTATTTAATTGGACATACGTTGCAAATGCTCTGGCTGCATATCATTCAATCTGTAACAAAATTAAAACAGAAAATTTATTGATTAATTTCATTGTGCGTTGTTATGAACGAAATAAATCTGATAATATAATAATAAATTGAAACTGCCTGTGGCTAATTTGTGCCAACAACGAATCAGCTCCGGTACTTTGTGCTAAAATCCATGACATTTTTTGCATACGTTCTGATATTTGGGATTCAGAATTAATAATATAATGTTGCCTGTTATTGTTTGACAGATAAAGAGGAAATTGATAAAATATGTATCCGTTTCTCGGCATTCTGCCGATTCGGTGAATGTATGATTTTGTGCCTGATTATAAGCATCGTTATATCCCTTCGCAAAACAATATATATCTCATTCAACTGAATGAAATGACATGGGAAATGGCAGAAACGATAATTCCGTGATAAAATTTCACATTTGATGCATCGTTACCATCGTTATAAATTCCCATCGCATGGCTATGATTGAGCCGGTTTTGTTTAATAGCAAAATGGAGATGGCCAAATGCATGGATTTATATCGATTTTTGGTATTTTGTTACGGTTTCCTGTTCTACGAGGGTCTTTTCACCATCTATTCCATCAATGTACGAACAAAAAACGATAAGAAGCCAATTTTATCAAGAAAAAAAAACAAAGAATAAATTGTCAACCTAAATTTTACACACCACACTCCAATAACTTATATCATTCCAATTCGACTTCTTATAACATTTTTTTCTGCGTCGGCTATCAATTCATTTTGTTTAATTACCAAATTAAGAGCAAAGACATTGCGACCAAAGCACAAAGTCGACAGCAATGCTGAAAAAATCAAAAAATCGATTGCAATCAAGCTAAATAAATGCGATGCACGTTCAGCTCATTTACTGGATTATTTAAACGCAGTATCAAAACAGGCAATGGACTGGGCGAATAAAAGAATTCGATGGTTTCGGATTAAGTCTCATTTATTGCAGCCATACAATTTGCTCTTGATAACAGTTTTTTTTTTCATCTCAACCGAATTTTCAGCGGCGAAAACGTCGTCAGTTAATAAAATTGTTGAAAGTCAATTGACGCGCGTTCCAAGTTCATAAGCTGGGCTAAATTACATTAAACATTATTATAAATATATGTATATAGAGGCAACATTTGCGAACGTGCATTCGATTTGTCTTTTTGCTTAACTATGCCGTTATCTCGCTGTATTTGGTGAGTGGCTTGAGGCACTCTTTCAGCACCCGACCCCATTCATTCATAGTCTGCTACTTTTCCTCTATGAGATTTTTGAATTTTTTTTTTCCTTCTTAATTTCCAAATATTCTATTTCATCGGCTCATAGACTCAATTTTAATTTAGTTGTTGGCATTCCATAGCCGGTGTTCAACTCAATTAGGCTCTCGTCTATTAGTTGTTATTGTTATTCTATTTTTATTTTCTAGCATTTTTCAAATCCTCATCTTTCGTTTTCGTTTCGTTATCTGTGACTGTTATTAAATGAAAACGATAGCCCGGCAGCGATCACATTGCAAAAACGAATACAATTTCGACACGTTTTTCTCATCGACATTTTACTATATAGTTGATGATATTGCATGCGTGAATTTGTATTAATGCGGTTTAGTGTATTTTTGGGCATTCGTAATAGACGGAGTTTGATAGATAACAATTAAACCGTTTTATGGATCAAATACGTTGGAAATTGATGCAACACATTTCGGCATTTGGTATTCAAACCGTATTTTCACCAACGCACACAATTCTCTTCTTTTTTTTAATGCTTTTGGTAACACTGAAAGTATACCAATTTTATACTATGTTGATATAGTTGAGTGCTGGATGCTGGGTACCGAATCAAACAGGGAAAAGAGAAAGATTGAGTTGAATTTCGAAAAGTCGATGGCAATATGATATCAATCGAAAGATGTTAAAGGAAGAAGAACGAGAGTTCCCTACATTTAATAATATGCACATTGCACATTCATTGATATTTTAGAGTTCAGATGTGCGAGAGTGAGACAGAGAGCAAACCGAATGAGAGCGCACACACACACACAACGGCAACGGTCGTCGCACACATTTGAACAATAAATTTATCTGTTATCGCAAAATAGGATCAATTTGTTTTCTCTCTCGCATGAAAAGAACAAAATGTTATACATATTTTATGCGGACCTATGGCGAATGGAGTCAACATTAAAATATTTCGTTTATTATTGTTATGCGAACGAGATAAAAAGATGAAATACGTTACAATAATAATAATTATTATTTTTGCTTTTCGTTCTTCATCACATTTCACATTGTTTGGTTCTCAGGCCATGCATACACACATATTATCGGGCCACAGCAAAGGCACATGATTTTAAAATAGAAAATGTAATGCATAAGTGAAAATATTGCGCTGATTTATATGAAAACGACATGGTCTTTGGAATTATGTGCTGCACAGTTATCGTTCGCAATCCGAAACTTCTGTCTAACGATCACAATAACAGGAGCCTGAAAGCCGAACACCAGCCAAAATGTATAAAAACACACACACACAATCTGCATTATGTGTGTTCCAATTGATGATATCAAAGCCGGCCCCGAATGCAATTCGTTTGAAATTGTTCGAAATTTGGTCGCATTTGGTTGAATTATAACATGTAAGATGAGTTTGCGTTGATAATTGGATGGTATTACGAGATGTATATCCATTCTATATGCATGCACGCACACATGTGTTAACGTATTCAATTCATTACTGCAGTCCTTCCAATCGTTCGAGATCGCATTGTATGGATGGAATGATATTAATCAGAATGTGTAACAAGATCCTGAACACTCAACGACGGCGGTCTCGAAATACACAATAATAGAAACAAATAGAAACATTTAAATTTGGGAAATGATTGTGTTGCATTACGATAATCAACACAACACAATACATTATTGTGTGTTGGGCACTGGGCGCTGGGTGATGAGAAAGTTATTATAAAGAAGAAAGTCCCTTTTTCACTTCTCCAATTATTATGCAGTCATTCGGCCAAACATTATACAATTCAAGAGGGTCACAAATCGACGATTCCCATTTTCAATTTCCGTAATGTATCGTTTCCAATTTTCGGAGCAAATGTTTGTTGCATTGTTGCCAACTATTCATGTGTATTCAGCGGAGCTGTCTATTTTCGATTTTCTTTATTGTGCGTCAATGAACAATAAAATTGGCAGATTTTATACGAGTGATGAGAGCAACTTTGCCACCAACTGAGCCCATTTCGTTTCTCAAATTTTTTTTTTTTTTTAATCGTTAAGATGCATGATGTATGATATTCGAGTGTAAGAATGTGTCTTCCGGTTCCGAATCCGATTCCGATTCCGTTTGCCGTTTGCAATCGTCATCATTTATTTTCTTCTTTTTCTCTACTTTTTCAAATTAATGAGGATTTTTCGTTTCGGAGCACCGATGGAATAAAAGGAGGTGGATGGTAAATATTTGTTCGGTGTGACCATTGTATTTTATTCGATTTTGAATGACCGTACCAAATTCCCTTCGGAATGACTTCATAATTTACCTTGAAAGAAAAATATCTGTATTGTCGAAACAACGAGACAACGATCAATAGAAATGTCTTTTCTCGATAATATTATTTATTTGTGCCCTTTTATGCTTTATGCTCTTTATGTGAGGCCAAATATCGCAATAAATCATCGATCGAAACATTTACATCAGAATTTTATGGAATAAAATCGAACGAAGATGTCATATATTTTGTGTTTTTGTTTATTATTAACCGAACTATGAATCAACTGAATCATGACGATAACTTTTTATTGTTGAAAATTGTGAACCGAAACACAAACAAGATTTTCAATGGAAAATCAGTTCTTGAAAAGAATTTTTTTACCTCAACACTGCTGAATTCACCTACGATTTCCTACACTTAACGACGGATTTTTTTTTTAAAAGATAATATTTCAATTGAATGGATTTTATAACTGTGCTGAACATCGAGCATCGAATGGGCACTATTTTTTCTTTCCTTGTTTTTTAATAGCAAAGACGTCGTTGGTGAGTCAACTGAGCATATAAATTCACACTTAATCCACTGGAGACAAACACATTCACCGACACAAATACACTTTATATTCAATAAAACCAACACAACAAAAATCCACATGCAAACATTCTGAATGAGCTATTCAAATCCTCCTGCGCAAGTTAAAATCGTGGCATACACTTCAATTTTTGTTGATCGCTCTTTTAGTTTCGTTTTTCAAATGGCAAAGGTTATGGATTTTATGGTTTTGTAATGTCTTATGCACGAATAACACTCGAAATTTTGATCTGTTTTTCTTTTTAATTTTTTCTTTTTATGGGCCAGCGAACACGATGCCGATTCTTTCGGTTTTGAATTGGAATCGAGAGCACAGATATGTGTGCATCGGCCGAACGATAAATGACAACTGACTGAACACAGAAAGAAAGAAAAAAAACCATACCAGAACCCAACCGGATGAAACACATTGAATGTGTGTGTGTATGTGCGTTCGAACAAAAGAAATCGTTCGAATATGAGCATCAGAAAAATAACAAAACAGAGAATAAAAAGAAAAAGAAAAAAAATATATTTTCTTTATTGGCTTAAGAGAATCGATGAAGAAAAATAGAGAAAAATAACCGAAAAATAAAAACAGCGCAACAATTGAAAATTGTGTGAAAGAGATGTCGAAGAAGAAGAAGAAGAGAACGAATCGGAGAAAAATATAAACAAACTATAACAACTATGAATGCGATAATAATAATGAAGAGCTAAAGCCCAAAAAAATAAGAATTTTTTTTTTTTCTGTTTCAAATCATACAGCCCTCTCAGGCTTAAAGGATTTGTTATTATTGTTTCTTTTGTATTGTGTTTTTTTAAAAGTTTTTTTTTTCGTTCAAAAAGAAAATATCATAAAATTTAACGAATTTTCGTCAATTTAATCATCCGGACTTCTGTCCCATTTCAGAGAATAAGTTGTCACATATTGAATGAATTTTGTTTTCCTTTGGAGCACAGGACTGGGAATACACTGAACAAATGAAATTCAGAATAAAATTGAACTGAAAAAGAGACATCCGAATGGAAATGGGTAAAGTACGGGAAAAAAAAGAAGAAGAAGAAGAAAGAATTGTCATAGTTGCACAGTTTTACACATTGGCATGGGCATTGTTTTGGTTCATCGCAGACTTGATCTACTATTCATATTCATTTTGTTCGCTGTTGTTCAATGTTTGTGTTACATTGTTGCTTGCTGTTTGCTGTTTGTGTCATATACACAACTGTCCTCAGTGACTACTAAACACCAGCTATTTTCACATATTTTATGTGCCAGTGCCGGAGACAACAGCCAACGGGTGTTTTTGGCGTTTCTGTGAGTGTGCAATCATAATTTAATATGAAAAACTAAGAATCCAGAGTGGAGAATTTCGAAGGACCCAAGTCGAATCACAAGACTTTAGCAAGAAAAAAAAAGAAGAGAAAATTCAAGAAAAATAAAATTCAAACTGTGCGCTGTGCGCAAACGGAGACAATTAGAATGAAGCGTAAAAATCGGACAATTAAACAAAAGCAAATTCTGTTAAGTAAACGTTTGCAAACAAACAAACAATATTGTGCTATGGAATGCATCGAATCCGGGTAAGCGGCGAAGAAAAAGTAACATGGGTAACAATGTGCTCACGCACAGACACAACACACCATCAGTTTACAAATGAAAATCATAGCAATGACAATGCAGAAAATTGACACAGCAAAAAAAAAAACAAGAAAAAAAGAAAGAGGAAAATAAAATGGAATCTCCAATGCCAAATAACAAATAACTGAAATGAGCGCTAAACGCATCAAATTCGACTCATGAGATTCTAAAATAAAATTAAAATTGAAAGAAAAAAAGCTGAAAATTGACAACAGCAACGGGCAACACCAGTAACAATAGCATCATTCGTTATCAACTTGAATGGAAAATCCATAAATAGAACTCACAAGTTGCTAATCTACTCAGAGAGTCATTCCGAGTATTTATTTCTTTTTTTCGCTTTTCTCTTTTTATATTTTTTTTTTTTTTGACTATTTGCTATGGTCCTTCTATCCTTTCTCTCTCTCTCTCTCTCTCTCTCTCTCTCTTTCTTTGCCATTGACAATTTTATTTCATTCGAAGTGAATATAATCCGTATTTACTTCTTATGATCGTGAATAAAGCGATTCGGTGCGAATTTATTCTTCTTTTTTTGCTATTTTGGGTTCGTTTTGGTCCTCTTCGAATGAAATTGACAATTGAAATCTGCAATAGAGAAAAAGACCTTAGAGCAGTATTATATATTGTTACCAAATGGAATTGTCATAGAGATTAAAAATTACTTAAATGCTCATTTCTGTTTCCTCTGCTCGAAATTCTTTACAATTTCGATTCGGGGTACATTGTGCATGTGTAAATTTGAGTACGTCGCCCCGTTGTGACCAATCTAATGGGAATATAAGTTTTTTTACTCTCTTTCTTCAATTTATTTGTGGTTGCTTTCTTTTCGGCTTTTGGCCATTTTTTTTTTTGGTGAGTGTATGTGACAATGTGACACAAAGACATCTTTTAGTTGCGTCGATAAATTTTAACATCATCATTTTCGGATGTTTGTAGTTCACAGCAATGGAATTTTGACACTTATCATCGGAGCCTTGTTGAAATGGGAAAAGCGACCAATCCGAAAAAAATACATTTCATTAAAATTCTTCGGTCCTAAGACCTGCGTGAATCGGCTGATTGAAACAAATCTGACAGGGAAAAATAAAAACAATTTATTGTTATCGCTTATTTCCGCCATCATCAATTCAACGAGACTATATTCAATTGAAATGTGAACGAACCGTGTACTGAAAACATTTAAACTGTGAATATTACTCTAGACATACCGATTACCATTGATGGAAATATAGCCATATAATTATTATCGTATTATAATTTTTTTTTCTCTTCCATTGTTATTGTCATCGTTATTAGATGGTTTGGTATTTGGTATTCGACCTGTCACCGGAATACCCACACACAAACATCAACCAAAAATACATTTATATTCCAAAATCGAAAATGGAAGAATTGGTGCATACCAAGGAATGATTGAACATTGAACATCAACTTTCAATGTGAACGTGAATGGAATAAATTTGTCTTTTATTTTGATGTTTCACGTACGAATAACGAAAAACAACGGAAGAATGAGGAATGAGCCCAGTTTAAGAGAAAGGATTATCGTCAATTATTTTCATTTTATTTTGTTATCAATCTTTTTCGCTTTCTATCTCTTTCTCTTCATCTTATCCGAAACATTGGCATTTATTTCATCGAAAATCCAACGTATAAATGCACCTGAGTACCCAATGGACATTGGCATATCAATTCATCATGAATCTCTCTCTCTCTCTCTCTCTCTCTTAAAGATTCACAAACATGTTTGCATTGCATTCGATTTTATTTGCCGTAAAATACCGCGATAATGACGAATAATTTCAGTTAATTTGCTTGTTTAGTCGACTTTAAATTGAATTCGATGTTCACTGCATTTTTCAACCTACGTATACAGTTCAAACCCGTTGGGTGTATGTCGGCATTCGATTATATACCTATACTATTTCTTATTCATTACTCGTATTTCATCTGTTTTATTTTTCAATTTTCCATCGTCTAATTGTTCCGTTGTTATTTTTCTGTTGTTGTTGGACTCTGAAAATGTTCATCTCAATCAATGTTCGAATCGATGTCTTGAATTCATCAGAAGATCAGCATTGAACATTCAATATAAAAATCAATCAACAAATAAATACCAAGAATAACTCCTATTTGAATGTAATACATCATTAAAAGAGCACTGCATGCACTCTAAACCTCAAATGGATATTGATGCCTTTGACTTGATCTATTCTTCTTCTTCTTTTTTTCTGTCTTCTTTGACCAAAAATGCATTTTGACTACAAATCCCTTAAGACCAAACAAAACTGAATCCATTCAACATTTACCGGCATTCGACATTCACTAATTCAATTTGATTATCAGATTATTCTTTTTTTTTCTCTCTCTCTCTTCCACATTTTGTTTTCATTGCGGTTTCAAATGAATGGGCCCAATGCCCAATGCAATGATCACAACAATAACAGCTTAACTGAGAATGACTTTCAAAAATTAATAACATATACATTTGACGGAACGAAAAAATATTTTATCGAAGCTTTAAAATCAATCATTTCAATGAAAACGAGAATTTGTTGACGGTTCACGTTTTTTTTTTATTTCTTCTTTCATTTCATAAATGCATCAATCAGTATTTATTCATCTCAGCGTTTCACTCTCGACATATTCACACTTTATACATATGATTTCGATCACATGACCTATCATAGTCCGGTTCGGCCGTCCATGCAAAATTTCTATTTTCAATTTTGACACGATTTCGAGATTGAATATGATCTGATATGCGCGTCAAACTAATTTTTCGACGCAGATTCCGATTGAAAGGTGAGAAAATTCAAGAGGTTTTTCTGTTCTTCCTTTTCAAATGAAAAATAACAAAAGACAACAAAATAAATTTACATCAAAATGATTTGTTGTACGTTGTACGTGCTTGTTGCGTGTTACGGAAATTTTCGATCCACAGTGGAGAAAAAAAAACAAAACAAACGAAATCTTTTAAATTGTGTTTATTGTGTGAGAATTGTCGAATATTGGTTGAGATTTTTTTTTTCTTTCTTTTTTCACATTAAACTTTGATTTATTCGGATGATTTTCTTTATTTTTAAATCATTCCCAGCTAAGAATTGAAAAAAAAAAAAAAATAAGAACAAAAGCAAAGGTTTTAATTTTGTGTTTAACATCTCTTTCTCGCTCAAGCTGTTCAAATATATGTGAATTTGGAAGAGGAATGAGAAACCCTTTTGCCATCATTGGTCTGAAGGAATGCACCATTTCGAATTGTCCAATTTGATAAATTGATTATTTGAAAGGAAATCAATAGTTATGGACACGAAACGATTCTTTGACCACCCGGCTTTCGAATATCAGTAGCTTTCCCAATCCACAATTTCATTTATTATAATTATTAGAGAAAATTCATATTTTAATTGATTTTTTCGGTCACAAAATGAAAGTGTCAATGATAATAACATGTCACAAATCGTTCAAAAATAAATTCGAACCAGAACACCGGAAGACAATTACTTACGAGTATTTTCATAATTTATTCATTATTTTACAATATTTTCTAATTTGCTATCGATCAAATTCACCTGAATAATAAATTGAAGCAATTCGTAAGACCGCTTCGTGTGTCGTCGGCGAAACACAACAACACACTTAAAAATAGTTCAACATTTCAGTATATTCTAGTAAATAGTAGTCTGTCAGAAATGTACTTATGAATCGGCCGTCAGTACATTGGCTTGAATCTCACTTAACTGAACAATTATTTTTAAAGTGGTTTTAATTCATTCAATCAATCGATAATGATTGAGACACCAATTTTATCGATGTGATTACAATCACATTCGAAGACTCCCTTCTTTTAACCATATTTCGTTTAATATCTTCTGTCTGTAAGTGTTTAAATATACACTAAGCGAGCCTCATCACATGAAATTATCAATTAAATCCCATTTCATTAAGATTTTTTTTTTCCCCATTTCTTACCGTTGAACATTCGAAACGATATATAATAATGGTTTTCGAATTGGAATTTGAAGTGCACACAGATGTGGTTTGCGCGTGTACGTTGTGATTTTTTAACGAGACTTATGTGACTGGTATTTAGCCTATTCGATGATTACATATTATTTTCACTTAAATTTCAATCTGTCCTTTGGTTTTTTTATTTTTCCAACATTGGAATGGGTCATTTTTGCGGGCAGGCGGGCAAATACCGACTACTTGATAGCTTGATAGGTCGCGTGAATCATTTCTTAATCATATATCTTACGTACAATAGATTCCTTTCTTATACTATTTGAAAAAAAAAAATATGATATCGACTAACATGCGAACCATTGGATGTTATGGTTAATGGTACAACCGGCTGTATTCGAGGAATATTATTATTGTATGATTGTGTGGATTTCGCTTAATGGATTTTAATCTTTCAGCGAAACAACTCAAATAAATTTTTATTATTCCAATAAATTTAATAGTCACTCAGTGGAGATTGAGTATGTGGCCCTGAAGCAGTTGTAGGAAACTAAAATCATCATTGCTGGCCCGTTGCCGCCATCGTCTCCATTTCACATCAGTTATATGTTTGCGTTCGGTATTGAATAATAAATTAGAATGAATTCAGTTTATTGCATTTATTCAGCGCTAATAAACGTAATGTGAAAATGGATGACGATTGAAAAAATCCAACCCAATATCAACCAGCGCAAAGAATGTTTAATAAAAGAGACGGAAAAAAGGTCAAATCGAAACGGTTTCTGTTGCTGCTTTAGTTTTTTTTTCCTTTCTTCATTATTATTTTCCATTGAACATTAAAATTTACATTGTCGACGAATATTATTATTATTATTATAGATATTCAGCCGTTCAGCCATTTTACAATGTTCAATAATGTTTTATAATTTTTTATTGCCATAAAAGAATTGTTGCGCCAATAAAAAAAAACGAACCTGGAATGCAACAGCATAAATATTAACTAGCTACCAGACCATTAACGATGAAATTCTTGTTTTATATTCGTCATTCGTCACATTAACAATGAAATTATTTGTTTAATAAATGATGAACGAAATTGATTGTTTGTAATCCGAATCCGGGAATACAATTTGTATCGAATGACATTTTCCAAGTTGTCTCATCATTGATTCAGATGATGTCGATCGTTTAAATAAATTTTTGGATTCAATTTCAGCTGGATGCAAGAATATCGACATATTTTTACAATGACGATTGTTTTAACGAAGTATTAACCACATAATAAAATATGAGGAGGTTAGAGGAACATCATTATGATGAATTCGGATGAATAAGTATCACATTAATCCTAATTTTATTTCGAATCATTCGAAATTTTTTCATTGTACAATAATATTCCTGGTATTTGGCCATAAGTTCGTTTATATTGTCAATTAACGAATCTGAAAAGCAAATAAAACAAACGAAAAAAAAATTGAATCTCAAGCACGAGAAAGCCATAAAGTTAATTTGATGCCTGCATTAGCTGTAGATGCCGAATGAAATATAAATTGAAGACACAGAATCAATATTAAAGTGAATATTCGAATTCCATTTGCATATGGAAAGTCGTTAAATCAACCATTTGTATCAAACAAGTGATGGCATGTATTATTTCATGGCTGTGATCACAATAGACGATAAGATAAACCGTGAACCATGAGCCATATTCAATAAATTTGGAATTATTAATGCAAAAACAAAATCGGTAATTACACATGCAGATTGGAATCTGTGTCATTGCCACAATAAAAAGCTATTACAAAGTTGAAGGATTGTTCAGGATCCAAGTGTGGAATTGGAAAGAGAAAAAGTCCATTTGAATGCGAATAATGGAATTAACTTCCAGAATAATGTATTCGCGTCCATTAAAATTAGATTGGACAGTCAACGGTCGGCAGTTTATTTTTTTGCATGTTTCAATTTGCTCGAAATTGCTATCGCTATCAAAATTGACTTTGACTGTCTGGATGGTTCTCTGTAAATTAGAATTTATGCGCACATTGACCAGTTTATCTGACGGGCGTCGTATTTACCCATTCATTGCATTGTCAAGTGCAATTTTTATCGGTGCAAATGATCACAACGCATTAATGCTCATGTATATCATGAACTAAACGACTATGAACAGGATGGCTTTTCATTGAAACGACAATAACAACAAACAACAGAAGACCAAAAAAAAAATTAAATGAAAACAAAAACAATTGACTGTGAGAGCATGAAAATGTCAAGTGCACAATATGCAATGCCGCGCCCGATATTTATTGAATTTTTCATGTAGGCAGCGATAATCATGATTATTAACAATATTTAGAGTGCGATTATCCATTTTATTCTGTTTTTTTTTCTTCTTCATCGAATCGCGAGGAATTTTACTATGAATGCCGCTAAAATGAAACGAGCGAAATAGAGAGAAATGATAAAAGAGGAGAGAGAGAGAGAGAGAGAGAATGCGCCCGAACGAAACGAAACAATGTAAACGATGGTTTTTTAATCGTTGTCGATTCATTTATTTATGAATCCACCAACGATTTCCAGTCACAAAGATAAAATCAATTCAATAGGACATTAAATTATAAACAAATTTAAATGAAGTCAAATCGCAGAAACAAAGCCAATCCAACCCGAAGCTATAGACCGAAAGAACAGAAAAACAACGATCACTTTGGCCATAAATTTCAATTCACAGCGTCACATTGATGTGTTTTGGTATTTTAGACTTTGGGCGATTCTCTCTCTCTCTCTCTCTCTCCACTTTTCTGCCTTCAATGCCATCAACTCAAAATGCATTTCGCATATATCGGAGTGAATTGAAGCGGTCTTAATGTGTGGTAAACTGTAATTTGACAAATATCACATTGTTGTCGATGGTGGAAGGTTGTTGCTTTTTTTTGCTTCTTCGCTGTTTCGATGATATGCATATAATCATTTTATGTAATTGCTTTAAATTGCTCATTGTTAACAGCGTATACACTTGAAACTTGAATATGCTAACGATCACTTGTCAAAGCGTTACACAAAACCACCTAAATGAAACTATTTGAAAAAGTATCAATTGTTTGTTCTATTTCTTTTCGTTTTCGTTTCGTCTTCGCAAGATTCATACATATTTGAATATATTAAAGAATGTTAACGTAAACAAAAACTGCACTTTGCATACGCTGAAAACTGAAAAAAAATCCATGGAACTGGATCTTTGAATGGACTCTAAAGAACAATCAAATGAAAACAAGCCAAGCAAAAAACTAGAAATGAATAGAGAAAAACGAATAATAATGAAATTGAAATGGCTTTAGTACCGCAGCTAAAACATACACACACACACACACACACACACAAACAGACTGATCTCTAACCAGCGACAATGGTTGCAATAACTACTAACAAGCCATACTGAATCGTGTGGTAATATAATAATCAGTAACTATGAAAGCAAAAAAAAAAAAGAATGTAAAAAAAGAAGCGATCCATTGCATGGCGTAATGATAATGATGGCAAAGATTATGATGATGATGGCATCGAAGTACTTTTATGTCCTATGATTTTCAATCCCATTCAGTTTGGTCTAGATTTCCATGTTGAACGCAAAAAAAAAAAGAAGACAAGACACAAAAGATCCAACGAATTGTTGAATAAGAAGCGGTAGAAATTGTTTTTTTTTTTTGTATAACAATAATAGAAATGAGAAAAGAAGAATTGTTGATGGGACAGATATTGTGGCGGAGAAGCCGCGCTTACCGCTTACACTCATTTTCAATTCCGTGCACCAGCATTCTCGAAAACGGAAATAATAAATTTTCACTAACGAATCAATTTAATTTTTGTTTCGATTTGAATGGATCGTTATTCACTTATGCGTTAACTTGAAGTGTTACACACTTGAACTGTTGTTGAATGATTTGTGGGTTTGATTTGTTCAACTAAGTGACTTGGATTCGTTACAATTTTTTTCTTTTCATATTATTAAAATTTTATTTTCGAACGGGAAATGGTTGATGTCAAAGCACTGCCAATTTGATTTTGTTTTTTTTGTTTTTTGTTCAGCGGCAACTGTTTTTCAGATTACACAATAATAATACTTTCGCTCTCGTGATATTTCAGAGTCTTATAGAGTAAGTATTCTTGCCGTTTATTCTTTCCGGCGATTAAATTCATTTATGTTTGTATTTCATAAGAATTCATGCTCAGTATATTGAAAACTTTCGGTTCTCTGTGTATTTGATCTAATTGCGGGTATGCATGCGTTCAAGACGAATTACTAAATAGAAAAAAAAAATAATTGAAAATGAGATAAAAAAAAAAGAAATTTTTGAATCGATTTTCCCATTTGAGCTATTCTTACGGGCAGATATGTGCAGTCTGTGGTCGTGGTGTGATGTCCATTCCAATGTGAACAGAAACAAGGAAAAAAAACAACAATTTATTGCCTAAGGGAATTGTACATCAAAGTCTCTCTTTGTGTCGTTCATTTGGAGCAAAAATTTAATTGAAAAAATATGGATGTCAACAAATTTGAACTATGGATCTACCCATCAACAAATCCTTATAGCTCTCAATAACGAGCCACATTGATGATCCTGTGCTCGAGTTTTGTTTTTGATTTTTCGACAAAAAGAACACAATTTTTTTTCTTGTTGCTGTTTCTCACAACACACAAACCAAACAACACTCCAATAATAAATCTCCTGATAAAAATCACTCAAATGTGACCATGCGAATTGCTATAGTTCATACCATGCCATCAACATTTTTATACACAATTTCAATAAAACTTTCCAATTTTAATTGGCTGAAGTTTTTTCCCAAAGCAAAAGCCATCGACATCGTCATCATCGTCGTCGTCGTCGTCGTCGTTATTATTATTATTATTGATATCAAATCTGATAGCCGAGCCAGTCCCGAGTATTCGACATTTCTACGGTTCACATAAGACTCTGTTTGATGTGATGGCCATGCGAATGATTCCATAGGAATCAAAGAATACACGACACGATATGAAATCCATTTATGACTGCGCTTGACTTTTTTTTTGAAAAAAAAAAAATGAATTCTACAACATCAATTCAGTTCGGAATTGTCCAGAACGCGCGATGACGTTTTCGCTTTTTCTCTCCCATCATTCGTTGCCTGCCATCCTGAATCAGTTTTTTTTGCTCTGTTGTTTCTGATTTTCGCTTTGTGATTCTAAATTACATCATTGCATACCGATGTGCATAGATATGGACAACGATGCTGCTGCTGCTGCTGCTGCTGATGATGATGATGATGATGATGATGATGAAAAAATCGATTTGTGTAACGGAACACTAACGCTTCAATAACCAATATCTTGTCATACAGAGAGAGAGAGAGTTCAGTGTTCCGATATGGATAACAAAGCATCACAGTGATTTGTTTTGATCTCTCGTAGACGAATTATGAAATGGTAGCAAAACAAAATGAGAAAAGAAATATCGAATGGATAGCGAAAAAATTATGAAAAAGCCAATGTGATTCATTTGGTTTCTGTGTTCGTTTCGATGGCGATGTCAGCCGTGCTTAGACTTCGACGGTGTGCTGAATATGGACTGTCATATATATGATCGAATCGACACGAATGTCATTAAATTCAAATTGATGGAATCAGATATGTGTAAGCAATAAGCACATCACATAGCCCAAGAGAAAATGAATCGAACCAAACGATCGACCGAATGAAGCATTGAAATAAAAGGCATTACGAAATCGGAATTAAAGATCGATGTCATATATTCATTGTATGTGCTGTGTGTGCACTGTACGCTGACCATATTTTGACTACAGGTTCATGGAATCATTTATTATAATTGTTGTCCAGAGAAAAAGATTGATCTCGCACAGCTCATTCAAGCGAATAATACGCGGTGGTAGAGAATGGCATGAAGAAAAAAAACCCCAGCAAATTGCAAAACGTTGACCAAATGAAATCTCTCTCTCACTCTCTCTCTCTCTCTCTCTCTTCCTCTCGTTCAGTTCCAAATGAACAGGAATTCGAATAATGTAAGTGGCGCGGTCAACATTAAAACCCTTTTTTCATAAAACCAAATGCCGAAATTATGCACAGAATATGAAACAAAAGAAAAAGGAAAAAAAACTGCTGAAAGAATTTTTTCAATTTTATTCTCTTCCATTTCGATTCTTGTGTAAAGTGAATTTTTCATTTTCTCTCTTCACCATTTCAATGTTTAAACGCAATTGAATCATGTAACCAAGCATAGTGCCTGTTGCACATCGCAAAATCTTCAGTTTCAGTAATAATTGATGTTTTTGCTAGTTGCCAGTACACAACTTTAAAAAATGTTCTCCATTTTTCAGATTGCATTCTTGTTGCCCGTCACTTTTTTCAGTGGCTTTCTCTCTCCTTCTCTCAATGTCCCTCTCTCGTTGCCATTCCATCATCATTCATCTCCAAAACTGATACATATTTTGATGTTCGATCTTCATTCTTTGTGGGCTCGCTGACTACAGTCGCTCCAAGTCATATTTTGTGTGACATGAATGAGATATTTTCTGTCTGATTAAATTTAAGTTGTGCACTTTGGTTTTGTACACAGTTTCGTGATGTGATTACGATGTTGACGGTCGCAATGCAATTTTTTATTTTTCCGTTTTTCTTAAAGCTTGGCATTTGTTATTCGTTACTCGTCGGGCATTCAATTTACTTTTTTTTCATATCCTTCTTGGGCTCGGCAAAGAGAGGTTTTCTTTTTGTTTATCGGTGATCATTGGTTATGCTGTTAAAACGACGCCAAACGTACGTGAGATGCCAGCACATTCATAGACATCGCCACAAACACAGACACCGGATAGCTAGTATGCCATAAATTATTATGAAAAGTAGAAAATCATAAGCGGTTTCACTTTGCTATGCTTTAAAAATCATATCATTCATTTAAAACGAATGAAAACAATCAGCGCTTCGACTTGTCTTGTTCAATTTACAACGAGAATCATTTCTTTTTCTTCGTTTTTCCCCGATTCCAATTTGATTGAATTTATTATGATATATTTCCAGGCGAAAACACAGTGAAAATCAATGGAAAATTATGATTTAGTTACGATTTCAATGTCGTCCTGTAAGCAAAATTTGCTCTGACTGCAAATGTAAAAGGTAATATGTAATATTTTGCCAGGCTCTTACCATTCATCGCATAGCGGTTCACCATTAGTAGACTTCAGTATGATCGGATTGCGATGGACAGGATCATTAAGTTGAAAATAAAAGAGAAAACTTTTTCTCACAAAAACAGAATTTGCGGTGAATAAAATTTTCTCGTTTTTTCGCCTCAAACCTCAGTCCTTAGCAACTACATATACTGAGATTTGCATTTGAAACTTTCTCTACATGCCAAACAGAGAATTGGGGACGGTTTTTTGTTTTTCTTTTTTTTTTGGTTGGAAAAATGGAAAAATGGTTTTTGTGGTAAAGTGGTCGATCATTAGAATAAACTACCTAATGATAAACTCAAACTATTGGCTCCGTTTGGCTTGGTTTGGCTTTCACATTCTATTTTATCCTGTCCTGCCCCTGTCCGGTCCTAGCATTACTTTGCACATGTGAATACCATTAAAATTTTAAAATCGGATGCCAGACCAATATTGAGTGTTATGGCTGTTTGTTGTGAACAAACCAAACGCCAGAATAATGGAATTTCAACAAACTGCACCGAACTGGTGAGAGTGTGAGACATTGAAAACCAATTTACGAAACTTTTACCAAAAAAAACATGCCCATGAATTCGAGTCTCGAGACTTAATTCAAACAAATTTGATATCAAATACAAATTATGAATCCCATCCACCTTTTCCAGCAAAACAAGTTTTTCCATCGGATATGGATGGCATAATATGTGATACGCAAAAGTCGAAATAGTTGTTTTCGAAATTGGCTTCATTCGTGTTCAAATGTTGGTTGTTTGTCGTACTATGCGTTGATTGTTGTTACTTGTTTGCAACTTTTACCTTTCATACTAAAACGTTCATCAAATGTGACTGGCAATCGATCCGTAATTTCTCGCCATCCGCAGCAATTGAGCAGTCAGCAGTAATGATTTTTGTTATTATTGAATGGGAAATGGGAAAACAATTTGATTTTGTCCGCCGACTGGTTTCGTTTTCAACCGATAGAAATGTATTTAAATTTTAAATATCATTTTGATTGTGAGTGTTTTGCGCACTGAGAGCTAATGGCAGCTCTTTTTAGTTTTTAATCTGTTTGTAGCGTACGATTATGATTGTGTCGATTGTGCTCATAGCGTGCCAAAATTTGAACT
>GL501436.1:393533-420139 GCA_000149185.1 Mayetiola destructor
AGAGAGAGAGAGAGAGAAATATATGATTATGAATTTACAAAAATTTAATAGCTCGGTTGTGATTTAGTCGATTGGTTGAAGTAAGTGCGACATCGAATGGATTTCAGTAACATTCGGACAAAGTTATTTTTGTCATTCACGATTTTAATGAGTTCATTTGAAGTTGGACATTTGAACATAATAAACTGCCTCACAATGTTCATTCTGAAAACAATATATGAGTTGAATGTTTGTCTTTCTCGTCTTTCGTCTCATTCCATTTGAATAGTTTTTTTTTCTTTTTTTTTTCTGTTTCGATGACGTAGCACTCCAATTATTTAGATGGCCGAAAAACTAATTTTAACTCATAATCGCATAGAATAATTCTCGTTTTTGAAATATATTCCATTCGGGCCCATATTAAGATCGAGCTGAAGAAGCAAAATAGAAAAACTGTTTATAAACGAGTGGGCATTTAAAAATGATTATAATCCGATTTTTGTGTCATTTATTCATTTTGTTTGCTCTTATCTACTGCAAACATATTGAATTGACCGTAACGGAAATAGTCTATTAGACGAAATTGGAGAGTGTTGTCTTTGCTACTTTCATGTGTTTATTTGTGTCTCGAATTGCCTCAAGCATCAAAAATTGAGAACAATTGAGAGATTTTCTGTCCGGACAAAAGTACAAAGAAAGAAGAAAAATAAAATAAAAATGAATGTTTCATTTCGAATCTTCAATTTTGAATCTTCAATTAGTTGGTGATGGTTGTCGTTTTGTAAATCGAAAATCGTTCGAATGCAGCACAAAATTTTTCATTTCGAAATGCATTAAAATAAATAAATAACAGTTCTCCAGAGAAAATCAATAAAAGAAATAATAACATTGAAGATTGTTTACATAAAACGATATCAAATTCATTTGAATCGATTAAAATGCTAACCGCGATGCCTTCCAACATAGTCTGCAATTTCAATTAATATAATCAATAATGATTTTTCAGAAACCAAACAACATTTTCTTCAATTCGATGTTTGTATTCGTTCCGAATATCGTTAATATTCCATTTAATTTGAATAAATTTGATTTGAAAGCATATTTCATTTTGGATGTTGGATCTCAATGGAATTGATCCTACGTTGTGCATTCTATTAAAAATGCTATTTGTACCTTTGATTATTTGGCTGGTCGATGTATTTCCGGTTCACTTCACATTCCTTTCAAGTTTATGTAATAAATAATCCAAAAAATTATGCTGCAGATTAAAAAAAAATTTCAAGACGTTTCCCTTCGTTTTTGGTGCTTTCGAATGCTGCAACATAATATTATTGCGACAAAAGTTTGGGTTTTTCTGTGTCTGGAATGGTGAACTAAATTGTGCACGAAGAAAACAACAACGAATGCTCATTCCTGCTTTTTACTTCTTCTTTCGTCTGCACGAATTTACAATTGCTTCGATTGAATTGATTCTTCTCGATGGTGGCGATAGTAGTCATTGATGTCATGAAACAGTTGCTACTGCTAATATTCCAACATTGAATTTGAACAACACTTACACAGCTGAAACGACAAAAGAAAACAAACAAAAAAATGAAATGAGTATTTCGTTTGAAATGGAAAAATAGTGTTCCATTTGTTAGACTGGGTGACTGGTAAATGGTAACTGGTAACTGCAGTGAGTTGAAAATATTTGTGTTTGGTCTGTCTCTTTAAAACTAAATAAATTCAAAAGCGTTCTAGTTCTTTCATTTCCATGGTGTTTGTCGTTATAGTCGTTGCCGACTCAGTATGTTGAGTTCGGTACATTTGAAAGGAATGGCTGGCATGTGTATAAAATGAAATGGAAAAAAAAGAGTCAAATAAGGCGTATGCAGTTGGCATAAAGGTCAATTTGTCTCATATTGTGCGTCGATAAAATTGTGAATAACTAACATAAAAAAATAAAAAATAAACATCGTGACATGGCACTGCATTGAACAGCAACCGTTCTTTCTCTGTCCCATCTTGCGTTCAATGTTCTCAATAGCAATAATGGTGCTGCTACTTCAAGCCAATGTTTACACATTTCAATAGACTAAATGTATGCGGCAAACATTAAAGGTACATTTAGTGTTAAGAAAATTCTTATTCCGTATATGTTTACAAACTATGCCATTGTTCATTGTATTGATTAATCGAAAGGAGCCATTCGAAGCACCTATTGAATTATATTATTCTTACACTTAAATGAACACGTTTGCCCAGGTTTTTTTTCTCTCCTCTTTCGAAAAATGATGAAAACGGTTTTTGTTTCAACAAAAAATGAATTGCTCAGTATATTTACATTTCATTATGATAAAATCCAGTCAATTCAAATGACAATAAACGACAGAAAATATGATATTTTTCACTCGTTTGGAACAGCATGTTTCAAATTCACCTGCCGCTCCGTTTGGATGACAATGAAAAATTTTGAATGAAACGAAACGAATGGATTTGGTTTCCTTTTTATTTGTTTTTTTTCCCTTTCGTTAGCCGACAGCCACATATACATTGATGCGCTGCTACATTTCACCTCAATTCAATCCAAACAAAAACACCGTAATCAACATCGGCATCGTCATCGAACATCTTTCCAAAGATGAAAATAATAATAAATAATGAATTGGAATGAGAATAAGAATGAAATGCATTCGCCGGAGAAAGAACAGCCCAAAATTATCGAATTGTATTTGAGAATGAATAGTGATTACGATATTTTGATGTGTATCGATAAAATAATATTCCAATATTTGGGGTGAATTTTATGTAAAACGAATAAGGAGAAGGCGGCACCCATTTGTCACAAAGAAATCCATTGAAAATTTGTTGATTATCATATTCATAGAATCATATTCGCTTCATTCATCAAACGAATTCTCTTTTACACTAAATTTCGAACGGGACAAAAAGAACCATATTTTTTATCCAAGACGACACTTGAATACTGAGAATATGTCAAATTATTTTTTCTATCCATATTTGATTTAAAGTAGATGGTAAAAGTGGGCACTAGGTACATTCCATCCTTAGGGCTCGAATGGTTTAATTAAAATCAATTTGTGATCCGAATAAATTCGAGAACCTCAATAGTGACGCAAAAGAGGAAGAAAAGGTCGTGAAAAGAAATGGAAGACTAATGAATGTCTGACGTTTTTTTCTTCTTTCTTCTTTTATTCAATTTTTATATTTTAATTTTCCCTGTGCGTACCCTTCATTCGAATCATTCCATATGATGAAGCCAACCGCAAAAATAGGAAAAAAAAATGAAAACGTAATCGAGGTCGTTGACAATGCGACATTCGCAAAATTGAAATGACTAACCGAATAAAAATGTTTTTAAATAAAGTCAAGCCAATGTGACATAAATGGAGAAGGATGATAAAATTCGTCACTTTTTGTTCGGTCCGTTGTCATCGCAGTGGGTCCCCACATTAAGATGGGGTAGAAAAAAGAAGAAAAAATAAAAGGATTCATCCAAAATCCAGAAGAATAGATTAAATTCGATCCTGCGGATGAATTCTTCTTTTCAACATCTTGAACAACGATTATCCCTGATTCCATAAGATAAACATAGCTTTCGAATAAGAGCACAAAGCAGAAGAAAAAAAAAACGGCAAAATCGATAAAGCAATAAACTGAAAGGCAAATCGATGCAAAAAATGTTAAGAAAAAAATGTATCCCAAAATTCATTATCTGTTTTCTTGTTCGGTTGTCTGTTGTTGACTCGATGATAAAATGAATTCATTTTAATTATTTATACAAAATACAAAAGCAATGGCAAATGGGCATTTCATTTCACTTAACCCAAAGGAATGCCATCCCAAGAAATTTCACTGAATCTTTGTTTGTTCGAACCGTTTGAAAACGAACGACTCATGACAACTACACAAGAAAGAGATTGATTCTCTTTTAGCACTGCTAGGATTAAAATTGGGACTGACTGAGATGTATTGAACTCGTTTAACGGACCGCAAACAATCGATTTGATTTTATTGAAATCATTTCAAATGGAAAATGTATGCGAGTAAAAATAAATATTCCTTTTTCGAAGTTGACATTGTTAAATATTGAACACAACAATCAATTATTTCAATATGGAAATTGAAATGTTATGTATGACTTGAAACTGGGAAATCATCATTCTACATTCCGATCGAATCGCTTATTAGACATGCAAAAATAGCTGTCGAAAAATGTTTTAATTCCAGGTCGACTTTATGCTGGTACTTTGAGTGCATTTTAACATAAATGGGGTCGATATGAGAAAATTGGGTTTTTCATTCAAAAACGAACATTTTCGTTTTTGTGCATTTCCATTTATACATTTCCATATTGCATAATGCCTTGTCAAGTTTGTTAGAAAATCTAATGCTGGAAGTTTTGCTTAAATATTGAAAATATGTGCAAACATTTCACTGAATGTTTGTTTATTGCGAAATATTTGCGAATTGCTTTGTTGTACATTTCCATATTGCATAATGCCTTGTCAAGTTTGTTAGAAAATCTAATGCTGGAAGTTTTGCTTAAATATTGAAAATATGTGCAAACATTTCACTGAATGTTTGTTTATTGCGAAATATTTGCGAATTGCTTTGTTGTTTCTCATTTTCCGAATATATTCCATGTACATGTCTAATATGTATTTGATGTGTGGCGAGAGGAAACAAGGGGAGTGAAATGCTTCAAACTTCAAATGTAATATACGTTTGTGGTTAAATTGTTAAGTTACATGAAAATCAAAAGCGAAACCAAAATCGAAGAAAAACCGAATGAAAAAGGCTTTTTCTACTCAACTCAGTGGGGGAATTTCTCCACAAACCAAACAGAATCAACTTTATCAAATATATAGATAAATGTATTGCATAATAAAAAGTCGCCAGATAAAGAGAAGGAAAAAAACAGGCGACTAAAGAAGAATCAAAGAATCCTACTTGTATAATGAAGAATGCAGGTTTTTTGTTTACTATTTTTCACGAAACACCATCGCAGGATGTTTACTGTTTACCAAAACGGAATACAAATTCGCAAAATTATTTTATAACATAGAATAAAATGCACATACAACCAAACCATGGATTTAATGTTGAACAACAAAACATTGGCCATATGTTTTGGATTACACATAGCGAAAGTCTTGAATCACAGTCGCATTCATTCATGTATTGGAACTCAACAAGAACATAAAGGTTGATGTTTCGTATATCACGAATTACGACATAAACAACCGATTTTCCATTGGATAAAAGGCCCAATGCAAACAGAATGGGGAGCCATCGAATCGATCCTAGACGAAGCGGTTGTTTAGTTGCAAATTGAATAAAAAGAACCAAAGAGAGAAAAACACACACACACACAGACACACACCAAATTGAACATATCTTTTAATATAAAGTTTTAATACGTCATATAAGCCCATGAAACCATGAAACTAGGGAACGGGATGAATATGAACCAAGAACTGTACATTGTCTGCGTTTCGTAATCTAAAAGGCACAAGGCAACCTAAGACGACGACGACTAATATCGACTATAAAACGATAGCGTAGACTAAAAGCCAAAGCGGAACTCAAGAAATGTAGAAATCGATAACAAAAATAGCATAAATGTATCCATTCAAAAGCGATGAGTTTAGTCATGAAACTTGGGACTTGCGACTATAATTCAATTCAATGTTTATAAGCCACTCTATCTATTTCGTCCACCGAACGAATACAAAACAGAAACTACGGGAAAAACTTGTATTCGCGCATATCATTCAATTCCATTAGACATCAGCTGTCTATTAAAATTCCCTCCACACTACTCATATAGTATTGTTTACACAATGAAACGTTGTAAAATGTACAAAAATATTCGACATTGGATCCAGAAAGTTTTTCCGTTTGGCAAAAAAATTCCATTTTTATCGAATTGGATGTTGGTTGTTGTGTGAAGAAACTGAAAGTAATAAAAATGAAAGAAAAACGACAGACTACAACGATAAGAACATCGGACAAAGCAAACAAGCCATCCAAAAGAGAAATGGAAAGGCAAAGCGGGTTTTTTTTTTCAAAGTTATTTCATTCAAAATACAACAAAACAATATCGTCCGATTCATATTTTCACATTGTTACAAAGAAATTTTGAGTGGAAATTCCAAATTTGGCATTATTTTTTCTACGTATAAACGAGACTTGTGTAAATTGTCCGGGATTTGGATGATTCAAAGGAATCGAATATTTTTTGTTTTGTTTTGTTTTGTTTTCAGCTCGTTAATGGTTTGGTCATTGCTGCATTAGGCCACTGTGGAGGAAGATTTTCACTTTTGACTGAAGAAGTTCGGATTGAAGAAGACACAATTGTTGCTGGATTTTGCTGTTGATGTTCATTGTCCATTGTTCATCCCTTGTTTGCGTTTCGGATTGTGGATTTGATTGCAATGTTTTTGCACCAAATCCAAATGAAGCGTGCCATTCTTTTGAAACTTTGCCTTTTCCATTGCTTGCTACATTTTATAGATGAATCGAGAAACCATTTAGTCAAATGTATCTTTCATCGATCGATCGATTCGAGTGTGTGTGTGTGTAGTTTTTGTGGTATACGTATAAATAATCGAACGATGTTTAACAATGAAGTTTATCACACATCATCAAGCAAATATACAATTCAATTCAATCGAAATGCTCATCAGCGTTACTGGATTTTATCAAGTCTTTTTATCGTGTTGGTTTACATGCTTATGAACATGTTTAAACCGGAACCGCATCTAGAATTCCTCTTACTATATTGTATTACCATTCACCATAAATGTATATAAAGTATAAAGTTGTGAAGAATGGAATATAGTTTTAGCCAAAAACTTATCGTTAAGCCCATTCAAACAAATAGTCGAAATCGAAGCATTTACCCAAAACAAATATAGTCGTTCCTTTTAAGAGAAAATGATGATGATTCGTCTAAAAGTAAATGGAAATGAATATTTGGTGTGAATATCTCAATTTTCGGGATGTCCGATCGCTATAGAAATCCAAAAACGTAGGCCTCTACATTCAGCATTCGGCATTCGCTTTTTTCGAAAATTTCATTCTTTTTCGGTTCGAATGTGTAGATATCTTATCGGATGGATGCTGTGCGCCCTTTTTCCGCTATTACATTAGCCGGAAAGCATAAATAATATATATGCTTTCACTTCGATTTTTTCCATGAGAATGAGAAGAAAAAAAAAAAGAATCCAACATCTTGAATCTTTGAATGTACTTGAAATGATGCGAAATTTGATTCCAAAGAATACCGACGAATCCATTTGGCTCGTCGGCGCGTTTATTGATTTATGAGAAATTTTATCGAAAATGAGCAATAAAGCCTCTTTGATTTAAATGGATTGGAACAGGATAAAATGCGCCCACACATACAACATACAATAATAATGGATTGAGGTTCGCATTTTATTTCAAACATTCGAAAACAGCCAAAATCCAAAATATGTATTTGTTTGATGTTGTAATGCGTAATGTCATCAGTGTTTGAGTGACTGCCGTTGTCATCACCGTCACATCGTTCGTTCATTCGATATACTCGGTATATATTGGTTTTTACTATGTGTTTGTTGATATTTATGAAATGCACATACTGTGTACAATGTACAAATCGAATCGAGAGCATTTAATTTACGGCGAATGCCCTTTTATCCATGCCAGTTCCAAATAACGAAACCAAAACATTTCAAGCAGCATCTGGAATCTGGGAACCGCGGTAGAGCAAATACTTTTTCATGTGTTCGATTAGTTGAGAGAGTCTTCTTTTTTTCTTCACCAGAAAACTTTTTTCTTTTATTTTCAAATTTATTCATTTTCCTTTTGGTAAATTGATTTAGAACTGTTCAACAGTTGTTGCTTTTATGCGATCACAACATTGAGGCCGACTAGCATTTTGGCTGCTTATTTGTTGTTGTTGTTCCTTCTCTGTTCATCAGATGCTGACAGATATGCTGGCAAACTGTTAAAGGATTTATTCGTTCAAATGAAATAACAGGAAAACCTTGTTGTTGTGAAAACTCATTCCAAATAAACAGCGTTCAATGCTTCCATCGACGATTTTTGACTTTTTTTCAAGTCATAAATTGATGTTCAACGATATCGAATGGAAAAATCGGATTTTTTTTTATCTATTTCTCATATGCATAGCAATCAAACTTTGTTTAAAAATATTAAAAACGCCACACGATCAGCGATAATGGATGGAAACGAATAACTGAAGCCATTCGAAACTAATACAATTGACTATGTCGATCTCAAATTATGGAATTGGCGCCTTCAAATAACCATTTTTGGTTTTTATCTATTTGTTCATAGTGTGTCAATAATCGAAATATTCAAATTGAAATTCAATCCGTTCTGGAGCTCATTCCGAGGCAATTGAAGAGATGTCATGTGGTCGATTTGATCGTTTTCCCACACAAGCACAACAAGTTTTTAATAGAATTTGACATCGGTTACCGAAATCAATTTAATTTTAATATTTTTTTTTCTCGTTTCTTGGATTCTCAGCCCGTCAGGCTAGGAATTTGTGTGTGTGTGTTCGTATAGTTTGTTCATTCAATTCGAAGGATATTTTAATATATTCTGCTCAATGAATGTTTCAGTTTTTTTTTCTTTTTCGTTTGTTCGCTTATCGTGTCATTCATTATTATATTATTTGATACGATAAAATAAAAACGTCGGTACACTCTACACGTATTTGGAATGTTTGTACATGCAACCGCATTTAAAATCGAATGGAATGGAATACAGGGGTATGTGAAAATGATACGGAAACCTTATAAAAAAAACGAGAAAAAGAAGAAGAAGAAGAAGAAGGATCGAGACCATGTTAAGAATCAAATCAACCACAATAACCTTTCAGCATGAAAAAAGGTGGCGGTTCATGTGTGTATTCGGCTCGAATATATTGAGAATGCGTCCAGGCCCAAAATAAAATAACACAAACCGAGTTGATACGCAATGGATACGTTAGAAATGGGTTCAAATGTCTAAACAAATCTGAAAAACAATAATTTTTAGCTTTTATCGTTTGTCGTTTTAACTTTTGCGCTCATTCGATACACTTCTATGCGGTTGCCTATTGCCAACAATCAGCAGCCAGCAGCCATTGCATTTCATTAAATCTTTCTTCGTCTTGTTCGATTTTTCTGTTCGTTTTTTTTTTGCTGTTGCCTAATCGTTCTTAAACCTTTGCCATAAATGCTTTGCCGCACACACACACACACATACACACATGAAGACAAGAGAAACAAAATAGATGGAAAATGAGAAAGAAAATATAGTAGAAAAGATCGAAACCGAAACATTTATTCTGTTTTTGTTGCTGAAATTCATTTTCTTATCTTTTACAATCGCATAACTATGCAAAACTCCTGAACATCAGATGTGAAAAATTGACGAGCCAACTGAAGACTATCGAGCACGGAAAACACATAAATGGAAAAGAGGCGAAAAAATGTATACCACTCAAAACACCATGAAAATAATAAACGAAAGGCTCAGAAAAAACACTTAACATTTTCACTCAATCTACAATATTCAATTAGTCGAATGTTATTTTCGATTGTGAATGCACGCATATCGTATACCGTGGTACAAGTGGATTTAGTGCGCAATGGGATTTTTCCATCATTCGATATGAGAACCGAGAAAGAATAGACCAACCAGAATAAAATGACGAAGAAAAAAAGAAAGAAAGAAAAAAAACATTCGTGCAGACAAAACAAATGAAATACACTGCGACTTGAGCATAAAACAATGTTCGTCAAAGATCCAAAATGCGAAAAACTACGCAAAGGAAGAAGAAAATAACACAGAGAACCACTTGAGATGATGCTATTTTGTTGAAGCGTGCATGATTTGGCCTTAACAAAATGAATTGAATGCAAGATGCGAGTAAGAGAAGAAGCGGAAAAGAGAACGCTTCTTGACAACAAAAGAAATGAAAGGAAACCAATGAGCATTAACAGTGATGACTATGAACATGGAATGCATTTCGGTTGTTCAAGGCAACCAATTCAACTCACTTTAGATTTGGGTTTAGCTTCTTCTTTTTTCTCGAAATTTTTCAATTTAGCGAAACGAAAAAAAAATGTATATGTAATATGAATTTCTGCTGTTTTATGAATAGCTCGTGTTAATAGAATAATGTCGAATTTTGCACATGGCAAAACGACCAATCATCCACTGAGCGACTGAATGAAATTGGAATACTATCCGAGAACAAAAGCCACGATCTGTCGTTGTTTCATCTGATGAAAAGAAAAAGGGAAAAAAACCCGAACCGTATTCACCCAAATGACAAAATGAATGCACAAATGGGCATTTTTGCTTAAATTTATGGAATTCAAATAATTTAAGCTATTTTCATATCAAACAAAGAATGAATGAAATGATTTTCAAATTTGATGAACAAACAAATTTCTCTTTTTTCTTCTGATTTTGCATTCCATGTATGCGTTGTTATTACGTACATATGCCATCGGAATACACAGTTGGATGGTCTGTGCCTGTTGAATCATCCTTCGTCATTGGATTCAATGGCTTTGAATGCAAAATATAATATTTAGAATTTATGAATTTTCAGCTTGATCGCCACTTGAGTTTGGTATCCTTTCAACCGGTTTTCTCAAGCATCAACTTAAAACGACACAAAGATATATGGAATTTCGGTAACATTCGGTGCTAAGTTATTTATGTGGAAATTGCTTGCATGGACAGGGACATTTGTTTTTACGATACGGAATCCGTTTTGGTATTGTATGACGCCAATGTTACCGTAAGACAATAAAAAAACACACACACACACACACTCAACCACATAGTAGAAAGAATTCAAGTCCAATGTTGAGTCCCAAAAAGTGAATCATTCGTTGAATTTTGTCAACAGTTTGTGTTGTTCCTGTTAAAGGCGGAAAATCATTTCAAGACATGTTTCGTGATTTTGGGTTTTCTTGTTGAGAAGCCAGTTCATTCTGTCAAGCATTTAACCAAAACGACTTGTGCACGGACCTACACTTGACAAACGATAAAAGCATCACTATAAATCGATGAAATATGGAATTTTCGTTATCAGTCATTGTTTTTCTGTGCCGTAATATTCGTGCGTAAAATCGATTGAGATAAAAATGAAAACAGATTCAGAATTAATTCTGACAGAACGATTTCGACGATTGAAGCTGTCCTATAGAATAGAGAGAATGAAGTGCTGACAATTAAAAAAAAAAGAAGAATAATATGATATTTAAGTGGGGCTCGAATTTCGTATTATTTTTGGGGTTGACATTAATCTGACACAAGATTTTGTCTATAAAATTGGTTATTTTATAACATTTTGACATCACCGAAAAAATGGACATTAGATTTTGGTTGCTCGTAAATTATGAAGTTCAATGCATTGCGATAAATTTGCCAATGGACATGGAAAAATGAAGAAGATCTGAACTGATAAAGTTGTTCGACCGATTTGCAACTAAATATTTGTTTGGAGATTAAAATGAGAAAAATATTCCATAAAATTCGTGTGTGTGTGTGTTTGTATGTGTTTGTTGTCTTTGCCTTTTGCATGCATTGGACATAATGTGTGCCGAATGCAGATTGTATGCACATAATGGCCAGTTCAAATTGTCTTTTGCTTGCTTTTGCTGTTTAACGTAATTCCTCTCAAAATTGCGTCGATTGGTATTGGCATTCAGTAACATGGCACTAATGCGAAGTAAGCAGTCAACGAGTTGGAAATGTGTGGTGTAGACATATTCAAATGGCTTGAATATCATTACTGCTATTTGCTGTTTGTTGTTTGCCATTTGCCTGACTGAACTGACTGAGTGAATAAGAGAGATTCAAACAGACCCACGCACATCCAATGACCAATTTTGCATATTATATATAAATTTTATTGCCTGTCGTCGATCGTCGTCGACCAGCCAAACATGATGTGAACAGCAAGAAAAAAAATAAAAAATAAATAAACCGAACGACAGAGGAACAGGCAAAAAACAAAAAATCCCTCAAGAAATAAACCGTTGAAATTTGATACTTTGTTTTCAAAAATTTTTTTCTTCCATTTTCTTCATGTCGTGTTCGTGTTGGAAATTTAAAACAACAACCAACAACCAACAACACAACATTACACATGGTTAGTGATTGAGATTTTTTCGATGCAAGAATAAAATGTGTGTTTGTTCGCTTATGCGTTAATTCACATCTTGATCATTTAATCCGTTTACTTGGATGCGTAAATTGTGATATTGTTTGCAATGTGCAGTGTTCAGTGTGCAGGCATATCAAATTAACCACAGCCGTTCAGCGTTCGGCGTTCAGCGATCTGTCTGAAATTCACTGTTCACTCTTTGCTCTTCGTTCCTCACATTCGTGTTCAATTTTGAGTTTCCAATGATGGAATTGAATACAATTGTTCGAATTTCTCAATAAAACTAATAACTTTTTGCCGTTCTGATATAGTAAAATTGGTTATTCTAATATTTCTATCATATTGCATTTATCGTTTGCAGTTAACCATTGAATTTTATGTGAATTGCGTCGCTTGCCATTTATTATTATTTCAAGTGCATGATATTAATGCAATATTGCACTCGTTGCACGCCAAATATTGAATTTCCATATCAATTGAATCATTTTTATTGGAAAACAGCGAAATCCATTCGGATCCGGATTTATCCATTTCTGGAGTGTGTAAAGTGTAGACACTGTTTAATGTTTGGAGGAGCCATTGTGCTGTGCATCATCATCGTAATCGACATCAAAGCCATCATGTTGGTTGTTTCGATTTTGGCTGCCAAATGTGTGTGTGTGTGTTCCGAAACACACAAAACGTGCACGAAAAATCGAAATTTCAACCACAGTTTCACAGATGGAACAATTGATTTCCCAAAGTATCAATAGCATCCAACATTCAGCCATCCAAGCATCCACTTTAGTACATTTCAACACAATAACTGATGCCTGATGCCTGATGCCTGATGCACACAAATATCTCGTTCATTTCAATAATGGATTATGCATTTCGTCCATGAAAATCGATAGAGAGAAAGAGTGTTTTGCTGATAATAGTATCATTATGAATTTCTAAGTGCCTAAACAAATATTATTCGATGAATGTCAGAAAATCGATTCAAGTGATGCCCAAATGCTCCTGCAAAACAGATAGAACGAGATGGAATTTTCCCATTTCGTGTGATTGCACACAATTTTGTATGTCAATATGTTTTGAAAATTTTGGCATAATGTTTTCGATGCATTCAATTCAATACATTTCCATGAAATTATGATGAGTTTGGCTCATATACTAACATATCCTAACATCTGCTCCTGTCAATATCGCTCCAATATAAGATATCATAAAAGGAACATAACATGCAAAATGTACAACCGCATTAAACTAAATCAATGAGAATAACGCGATTCAAACTGCGAACGGATATCGAGTCATATTGAAACTAAACAATACGAATAATAATATGACATAACGTAACACTGCCGAACGGAAACCAACTACAAAATCATCATTCACAAATGCCAATAGTCAATATACAATGTGCATATACGAACATTTCAATTGAATCTCATGCAGAATTCAGTTGAATGATGATGGAAATATCATCGATCTGCAGTTTGAAATGACAAAACGCCATACTATTATACATTGATCTGTTCTCTATTCATATCCTGAATTCCGTACTTTATTTATACTATTTGTATAGTTTGATGTTGGCTTCACTGAGACAACAAAATCAATCCGATTACTTCGGCTATATATTTGTGTGCATAACGCTGAAGTGTTTGTTCTTTTTTTTCTGTCGGTTTCTCAGCTTGAATTCAGTTCGATATTTGATGATGCACACAAAAAATGGATTTTTCATCAGATTTTCACGTTTATGACATGCGACAACACCTTTTGCCATAGATGACTGTTTGGTTTTTTTGCGTTAGTAAATAATCTTTTTTTTCTATCATGTTTTTTGTATCATTTGTCAGGCGCTTGATGCCTGCATTGGCATTTTTTGTTCGTTTGGGTTTGGATTGAAAGCAAACAAAAACATACGGAGCCCCAAAAATGCTTTAATTTGGTTACCGTGCCATACCAGTTCAGTTCAAATACCATGGAATGTGAATGGATGAAATGCACAAAGGAAAAAAGGAAGAATTCGCCATCAGATATTATATTTTCGGATCTCAGCAATCTGGTATGTTGGGTCTGAACCTATGCTAAATTTCAAGCATTGCGTTGGAGTTACATGAGCTATGCGGATTTTAATTTGAAATAACATCACCGCAAATATTTTTTTCACCCATAAACATATACACAATGGACCATGCACAGATTATCTGATGTGCCTGAACATAAATTCATTCATACATGGCACATTGAAATGACAAAATACTTGGTTCCGGCGGCCAAAAAAGGAAAGATAAAAAAAAACTGAGTTCAAACATTCCAAACATGATAACGCGTTACGCATACAAAAATACAATCTATTGCACCGTTTATAGATACATCGCGCATCAAAACATCAACTATCCATATGATATGGTGCGGTTGAATGTTAATGTTTGATGATGCCAATTTGCACACCCGTCACCGTCGCCGACGAAATTTGTATCAAAAAGAAGGAAAAAAGAAATGTAGTCCAAATACATTCAAACATACACATATGACAATTTAACCACATCATTTGATGTATATGAAATTCGCATGGAATATATATATATCTAACAGCAAAGCGTGTTACACATCAATTTGACAAACATGTGATAAGAACTTTTTCCCAAATAAATTCCCTTGGTTTTTATGCTTTTTGTTTGGTGATACAGTTTTAGCAGTGGTTTTCCTTTTTCATTGGCATCATTTGGTTTTGTTTGTGTCACGCATTTACAAGAAATTCCGAATTGCTGTGTGATTAAGGTATATAAATCTAACAAATATGTGTGTCGAGATTGTTTGCATCACATTTATAAATTTTCGGAACATTTTTCATGACATAGACATCGTTAGATGTAGCACGGGCTAAATGGGAAGATTTCGTTGGGTTTGGATACGATAGCGACGCAACGGAAGGAGAATGAAGAGAAAAAAAACCTTGAATCGTGATCGGATTTGTCACATCGAAATGAGGGAATAAATCTCATTAGTTTGTTTTTCAAATGTTTTTCGTCTACTTTATTTTTGTCTGATTCAATATTCAGCTGGCTGGTTGATTCGGTATATGCTCCGGTTTATTTCATGGTTTTTCTTTCACATGAAATATACCATCAGTTTTTGGGTTATATAACATCGATCGGTAAAAGTGTTTTCCGAAAACGTGTCCAATTTTTTTTGTTCGTTGCTGTTTGGTGTTTTTCTGTCTGCATTCGATTTGACTGGTATGTTTACAAATGATTATGATATTAATTAAACTACATAAATTTCCGAAAGTAATCAAAAACTAATTTATCATGTTTTTTTTTTTGCTTCACTCCTTCCTTGGGTAATATTTTTCCCAATGAAACGAGGTTCTGTGATTCTTCACGTTGGTTTTGTTTTGTTGTTGTTGTTTTTTTTTTGTACCATACTTAATCATCACTGATGCGAATTGTAATGCATTTATTTACCGTTATTTTTTGTTTGGTTTTTCTACCGTCGGCAATCGGTAGTCGGACAGCCCGACTAAAGCCGTAATTTTGCTTTGAACATGTCGAAAATATTTGTAAAATGATAAATTGTGTGACGAGGAAAATTTAACGTTGCGTACATTTGATAAGGAAATTGCATTTTGATATGGACACTGAACACTGGACACTGTCTGACCATTCCATTTCAGACTTGTTTTTATGATATTTTTTTCAATGCAGCCGATGTTGATTATCGTATCGAATTCAAATCTATGACGATTATTTAACATTGATTCGACCTTTGCTCGTGACCTTTTCTCATCGATTATTTATTAAATTTCAATAAAGTGACGATTAGAGAATGGAACATGGAACGTAGACTCAATTTTATATAAGTACCTAATCAATAATAATTGCCATCCATTATAAAATGTGATTGAAACAATGAAACAAAAATTAAATGTTGGCTGCCATTATTGACTGGATGCGGTAATATTTATTGAAATTGTGAAATGATTTCTATTTTTTTTTCGTTGACGATAATTTCAATTGTTGTTTCAACGATTTCAACATTGGCTGACGATAACAGTCAATCGTTGCGTTAGAAACCGATTATCTCATCATAAAAAGATCAAATCGAATGGAAAGAGGTGAAAGGTGTGTCAGTGTATCAAATTTTTGAATCGAAAAGAAAAAAAAATGATTTGGAAATTGTTGTTGAAGTGAAATGAATTAAATATCCATCTATCCTGTTATGACCCGCGTACCCGGAGTAATATTATTATTTGGTGAGTTTTTTATCAGTTTCGGAAGATCTCAAACAGAAATGTATTTCCAATCGAAAATGATCACCACCATATTTTACGATTTCGATCTTTTGACTTTGATATTTTAATGCTTTTCTTTTATGCTGAGAGATGAAAATGAATAAACAGATTTTGTTTTTTTATACACTCATTAATTTGAACATCGTTGCCCTTTTCAACAATTCGATTTGAAATAAAAAAACATCGCAAAACATTCGACCTTTTCGTCGATATTCCTGACTCACTCACTATGAACTATGACCAAAAATTCGATCGTTGAGAGTAATTATTGTTTGCGTATTCATTTAAATTGGTTAGAACTCCAAATAATAATAATAATAATCCCGAGAACGCACTAAAATCGTGTTCCATTCTAATTGCCAATATTCCTAAATTCGATGAGTGATTTTAACAAAAAAAAAAAAAAAAATCAACAACGAAAAGATTTTCTATCCATTTGTTCGATTCAATCGAATTAGTGAATGTTAAGATGGCAAAATGGCTGGTGTTCGGCATTCGGTGTGCACGAACAATGTACATAAAGAGTGTAGAGTGCGTTAAAAATTGAAAAAAAATGACTCACAGCGATTCAAACATTATTATTAAAAATTCAATCGGTTTGAACACTGAACAGCGAAGAACAACTATAACGCGATTGTGGTCCAGTTGTTATTTCAATCATCGCTGATCTTTTAACTTGTTTGCTTTTTTTTTCTCTTCCAAAATAGAGAAGAGAAATATTTGTATATGTATTGTAAGATGGTAGTCAATCAAAAAGTACAAGCGACTGACATGATTCTCCATTATCCAAAATTATAATAAAGACGAGATTCTCTTTAATCTTTAAGTGAAACCTTCCATTTCACACAGCGAACATGTTCGGCATATAAATTTATAATGTTTTTTTTTCTTCTTCTTTTAATTTATGACTTTGTTTCATTCTATTTTGGCATTATCACGCCTTTATTATTATTATTTCACATTTTAGCTGGTTACAGAGTTACTATGACTTGGCTCATTTGTGCGATGATTTTATTTCTATTTTGCTCGATTATTTATTCGAAACATAATAAGCGCAACCGAGAAAACGAGCATTGAACAAATACAATTAAAATTAAATTTTTCTTTTTTAAATTAATTTGAATCAATTGGCCGTCTCCGAATCCAAATCCGAACCTGAATCATGCTCTAGTTATGTGTTATGTTCCGTTTGGATTATCACGAATAAAGTTTTGCTTTTTCCCTTCTTTTTTTTTCTTTTCCAACACTGAGCGCAGAGTGAAAGCATCATTACATTAAACTCATAATTTTCAATGAAATGTAAAAAATAAAGATAAAATTGAAAAGAAATTCTCTTCAGATTCGAAATATAAAAAATCATTACAATTTGTGATTTGATAGATTTGATAGATTTGGCACGATTTTAGTGAATCATTTGCAATCTGATTAAATCGATTCCATCGATGACAATGAACGTATTTTATTTCAAAATTTCTTATTCAAACGAAACAATGATTATTCTCTTGAATGATAAATAATTCTTTTTATGCAGTCACAGTTTGAATTTCAGTTCGACTAACGGTCCAGCAAAATAGAACAAAATCCAAAGGAAAAAATTCATACACAACTGTCTTTGTGCCTTTTGTTTGTTTGAACATGGAAAACAAAACGATCCGAAAATCATTCGGCCACAAATGATATTTTGCGATTGGTTAAAATGATTGCAAATGAAAACGAATTCATTTTCAAAGAGAAGCACCAAAAGAAAGAGACTTTTCCATTTAATTTTCTCAGTCAGATCGAATAACTTCGGTTTCACATGTAACTTTCGGCATCTATGTTATGATGAGCGATAGCAATCGATATTTTGTGTGTTTAACATTGTGGGCTCAGCCAAAATACAATTACTTAAGCAAACAATGCAACGAAACAAAACACAAGAAAACAGAGAAAGAAAAATTCGTAATCATCAAAGTGCTCAGATGTTCAATAGCCAATTTAATCGAATAGTTCAATCTTGGATTTTGCTCTCACTCTCAATATTATTTTTGTTATGCATTTCTTTTTTATTCGGTTTTCTTTGGGGCTGACTGAGTTGTTTTCGTTGTCTTGAGCAATTTTCTTTCAACATTTTTCCTTTTCTGCATTGGAAATAGTTTCGTTTTTATTTAGAACGATTTCTGTTTTAAGATCTTTCAAATGTCACTTTAACGAGCGGATCGAGCATACAACCATCCATCTCAATCAATAGTAATTTTTCCATCACCCAAATTGAATTGTATTATGTATTCATCCAACATATCCAATATTGAATTTGTCTTTTCGTTAACGTATATGCATTCACAATTTTGAATCCAGATTCAAAAGAACATACGGATGTTTTGGATTTGTATTTTTGTATGCAAAAATCCAACAAACGAAAAAGAATTTTTGTTTTGTTGAAAGATTCAAAGATGGAATTTCGACGAGAAAATATTTCAATTGTATCCGGGTTTTTTTTTCTTGAGTCTCTTTATACAGCATAAGGAAAGACATATAAAACATCAACGAAAAAATGTCCAAAGAATGCGATATCAAATGTTGAGAGTAAATTTTTATTTTCGAACATTTGATGGAATCGAATCATTCGATAACGAATACAACACATATTTTCCATCGGAATGAAACGAAACGGGATGCAAATAAGAGAGAAAAAAATTTTAAAAAGTAAAAAAAAAAACAATATAAAAAAATATACACAGAACATCAATGTCAATGGTCGTTCAGGATGAGACACTTGGGAATATGTAGATGTCACAAGTTGCAAGTTTTAATATGAATTTTTTCAGAGTTTTTCCTTCGTCTTGAAGTCTCTATTGAGTGTCCGGATATTGTCGATTGTGATGTCAGAAAGATTGTGATGTCAGAAGAAAGAAGGCCACGAAAAACAAAAACACAACACATTTACTTACTTTGGCTTCAGACGAATGACCGAATCATATGGTATGTGAACACTCCAGAGTCCAAAACACGAAAAGAAACCACCTTTTTTCAGAAACACACACACAAAAAAAAATAAATTTCAAATGAAGAAAGTAAAAAAAAAAACTTTTCAAGAACAAATCCAGAACAACAAGGGCACCCGTCTCTTTTGAATCTTCAATGATGATAAATATGTAATTATTCGTTTTGTTGTCGATTATTCACTTTTTCCACACAAAAAAAAAATAAACACACAAGCACACAGCGCAAATCGAATAAGAAATCATGTGAAAAAAAAATCCGTTTCTTTATTTTTTTTTCGGTATTCGGCTGATGTCACTGAATTGTAACATTTCTTCTTTTGTTTTCAATTCAAATTTACATTTGGTTATTATTTTTTATCAAAAACATAAACATTCACTGTTTTTGGTCAATAAAGATAAATAAATATTTTTCCAATTTTTTGTCGATTTATTTACTCTCTCTTTCGTGTATTGTGCATATATTATTATTAAGTATGATTAAATTTAAAACAAAACACTCGCCGAATAAAAAATCGGAAAAAATCCCAAAAAACTGAAAATAAATTCGATTTTTAATGTTGAACGCATTACAGAGTTTGGTTTTTATACGAATATTTTAATACAAATTATATTGAGCCATTGAATGCGAATAGCCCGATCTTTGGAGCAGACGGAAATGGTTCGGAACCGACGTAATGTGCAGAGATATTTCGAATGAGAAAAAAATAAAATAAAAATAATCGTACGAACGAAATATTCATTAGCCGGATTTTCAAAAGCAATTTTCGAATATGAACGAACTATACGCGCTGAATGTTTGTTCCCAACTAAACGCAATCCAGTGCACACGGTCCCGGAATACGATGCACAACAAAGTGAATTTTGGTGGAACGGATACGGTGGCCTTGCGACAATTACGTTTGAGTTACGAATTTTGTGTTAACCGTTGACTTTTACGATTGCACACGACTTCAGATACGGAATCGGATGCGTTTTCCAATACGAACGGATTGTACAAAACAAGCGCGTTTGCCGCAATAGTTCGTCGTTGGTATGGATAATGATGACATGTGAGTAAATTTCAATGTATTCATTCGTGAGCAGTTTAAGCTTCGCCATGCGATGAATGCTGTACTAGAATGCCAATCGATTCTCCTCTTTTCAATTCATTTTCTCCTTTGTGGCGATGATTCTTCTTTGTCGAACTCGAACTGGTTATACAGTTCATGTTGATTCATGTCTTGTTCGGAACTGAACACATTTTTCGCTTTTATCGAAACAACTTATTGCGTCTTTTGCCGTCCGTAGTTTGTAGCATTTAAATTGGATGAGCAAATGCTTTCAAAATCACTTTAATGTGGCATCAATGTTCCAATTTTTTCTTCAAAGGTGCAAATATCTCATTGATCTTTGCTATCGCTGCGTACAACATGACAATGTTTTCTAATCAAAATTCTTGTGTCAAATGATGTAATAATGTGATTCGTCGGTAAATTGTTTAACCGTTGAGTTTTGGGTTTTGGGTCAAAAATCATGTAATTCGATAAAACCCGAAGTTTTGCCAAAGTCTTGCTCTCGTTTTTATGATTCAAAATGAAAGTGTTATTTACGTGCCTGGACCTAAGTATTATCATTAGCCATTCAAAGCAGCTGTTTTCATATTGAGTGGATGTTTTTGTCTGTTACACGCACACCATATTCCATTGTGTGGCTTCCAAATGAATGTTATATGTTTTGGATTTTGCACTGATTAGAAATATGTTTTGTGCAAATGCCAACCACCTTGTCACTGTGATTTATATGTATATAAATACACGCGCGCGGTCAAATTACTTTTTTAACTTTTTGTTTGCTTCGTTTTGCTTCGTTTTTGTTTGTGTATTGAAACGAAGAGAATACGAAATTGTGTTTGCATAAAAATGAAGTATAGAGCTGCTGCACCATGAACCATGAACTAGCCCTTTTGTGGTGCTGAATTTTAAATGTAGAATTCATGTTTTTGTGTACGCGTCACGTTCGTCGAATCGGTATCAATCAACAATTTCGTGTTCATTGTTCGTTAACAACGGGACCAGAACAATTTTCAAATCATCGATGAACCGGAATAAAAAGAAAATCAAAGACCAACACCATCACAGACGAATGACCTTGATTGAATGAAACGGAATTTATATTCAATAATTTATCCTTTTTTTTTGCTGGCCTCCACCATGACCACCACGACCACCAAACATCGAACACTCATGACTCATGATCCATGATGATACATCAATATGAGGATGAAGAATGAAGGATTTATTACTTTTTGCTAATCACAAACCCACATACGTATTAAAGCCACAAAATTCAGGAAAAATTCATCAATTTCGAAATCGAGTCAAAATAATAATAATCAAATGAAATGAAAGAAAATGAAATGTGGCACTCGGTGATTGATTGAATATTGCGTTGAATGGGCCTTTTTGTGTAGAAATCGTTCAATTTAAGTCGACGCACTTCAAGTGATTGTATTCACCACAATGCACGCCAAAAATACTGTAGAATAAAAAGAGAATTTCCTCCATGGAAATCTTGAATGTGTAAATAAATTAGCCATAACAAATGCCATCGTCTGACGGCCAAAGAAATGGAACATTTTATATCATTAATTCTTCTTATGCTCCATATATGATGTCTGCTATGAACGATGGATATTATAGTATAAATACAATCGTACTGTCGATTGATGTCAAGTCGAACGAATGAATTGGAAACGATGAGAACAAGGCAATAAAAATGCGTATTTGTTATTTGGAATTTTTGTGCGTAGTTCGATGCCATTTGAAATGAAACAAGAAAAAAAAAATAGAACGAAGAGGGTGTGCATCGGACACGACAATGTGAGTGAACAGACAACCGAACTTTATCGATAACAAAAGAAGGAAGACCAAATAAATCGGAAGTGTTTATAACAGCGATTGGTTGGTCTTTTTATGCTTTTCCTTTCGACCGTTTTTTTCTTTTCGCTCTTACGCCGATTCCATTTGTTGGATTATTTCCGTAATTTATTTTCGCATAAGACATAAAAATATTTTGTCATCATTAAATTAATACGAAGCGTTAATAAGGTAACAAACGGAAATACATAATGTTCGGTGCTTGATGTCAACTTGAACCAAAAATGACATTCCAATGAAATTGTCAAAGCGTAAACGATTATTATTAATAAAATGTAAGCCACACCGAAGGCACATTGCACGAAACCAGCTCAGCCATAACAGCTGCGGCATGAGCAGAGTTTTGGGAAGTTGAGTGCCGAACAAACTGTGGCTTTCAAAATTATTATGTATTATTATTTCGGGTGTTTTTATTGCATCTCTGTTTTTTCTCTAAGTTGAGTGCCGAACAAACTGTGGCTTTCAAAATTATTATGTATTATTATTTCGGGTGTTTTTATTGCATCTCTGTTTTTTCTCTATTTTTTTTTTTTGTTGATTTTGGATTTTTGTGCGAATGAAACAAGCTTCGAAAAACTCTACGAAAAGAACGACACTCAGAGTAACAAAACGTAAATTTTACTCTCACCGAGTTGACTCTCGGATGGCTGTTGGTCATTAAAAGAATAATAAATTTTCCGCAGTTCTTTTCGCTGTAAAATGGAACCGTGAAAGAAGGAGATAGCGAGTTGGCTATTTGCCTCAACTGACTGAGTCAGGCGATAAAGAGATATGTTTAGGCGTTTTGGGCTATGGACCAAAATGTGTTTCATTTTTGCACGATAAAAAGGAATTTTTTCAAATTCAATCGACACTGAAGATAAAAACGGCTGAAACATTTACTATATCCAATGGTCATCCGCTTGGGAGGCGATCAAAAGGTGAAAAACAATTTAAAAACCATAAAAATTAATTCAAATTTTGTATTGAAATTCATAACGCGATTGCTGAGATTAATCGATATGATAAGCAAATGTTTAATACAGCATGGTGATACATGTACCGGTGACCACAGCCCTTTGTATGTCTGGTGTTCTTTTTGTTATTATCATCAGGTTTTGTTGGGATTTGGCTGAAACTAAAAAAACAGTAAGCCAGCAAATGAAAGAGAGAGGGCTGAAACCATAAATTTTCTCACATTTTTTTTTTATATTGAATTATGTGAATTGACTTTTGCCACAAATAAAAACCAACTGACCCCACGTTCTGATCGCATTCATCATCGGCAACTCTTTGTAACATCATATATTGTTTTAATGTTCAACGAATTGAAAACAAAACCTTTTTCCATCGTTTTTAACACGAAAAAAATTCAACTACTCCAATGACCAACCGTTCACATTTCTATGAACACTAAACACCTTCTTCGCTTTGCCTGGTCTTTTTTTCTTCATTTTAAATACAAAACCAACGAAAGCACGAAATGATCCAGTCAAAAGGCAAAACCATATTACAGAAGTCATTATATTGAATACATACAACATTCTCACAGAATGTTCACTGTTCATTTTCAGAATTTTAAACATTTCAAAATAGACAATGACAAATATGTACAAAATCGTCAAATGTCCAACGAAAATCGTAAAAATCGTTTACGATGTTTCACACAAATGATTTAATTCAGATGATGTGAACGCATGTATTTTGGCCTTTGTCCGGCATTCTATTGCGTTCAACACGCTTGCCGATGTGACAAGTCAATTGTTTTTCATGGTTTTTTTTTAATATCCACGAATTTTGTTCGATTAGCGTCTAATGTCATAATTTGTTTGTCATAAAAAACGAGATGAATTACAACGGATGGAACTTTCGAGATTGGCGAGTAGCTGGCAAATTTTTCTGTTTTCAATTGTGTTTTGTTGTTCTTTTTATTTCAAGCTCCAAATTTTAAATCGAAACAACAACGACAAAAGAAAAATATACAACAAAAAGATTGTTTTTGGAATTATTTTTTTTTTTATTATTGTGTTATTTACCTCGTTCCATTCTTATCGGCTAATTCGTCTTCTTCTCTTCTTTGAATGTTTTCTTCGTTTATTTTCTTTCTTTTCATATTCTTTAAATAAAAACATAACGCATTCTGTTTTGACTGTATTTCATTTCGCACATCACAATTCTTGCTCCGAATTTTGCTTCACTTTAAAAGTATTTTATTTTTTATAGTTCATAAAGATTTTCGACGATTGTAACTATAATAGGTTTTCACCGTCATTGTTCCGGTATATGGCTTTTATTGGTATACAAATGATAACCAAATAATAACAATAATTTATGTGACGCTCAAAAATATACACTTCTTTCATTTGAATGTCAGTGACCCGAATTTTTCTACATAATTTTAACGTTATACGTCGAACATGATTCGATGATACCGCTGTCTTATCGAAAACGGAACGAAATATGAGCACAATGATGATGCTGAGTTTGGATGGCATCATCGTCAAACTGGATCCAATGGGTGATAATAAACATGATTGTTTTCTTTATCTTGATGTATAATAATAATTGATAATAATCTTTGTTATTTTTCGCTCTTTCGTTCGAAGGTGTTGATATTAATTTGGTCATATTTGATAATACCGATGTAATGGTAAAGGTCGAAGGTGCTATAACACATACACCCATGATATCGTTTATTGTCAGCGTTGTGTGATCGCGCACCTCAAAATTGAACATCAAAATCATTTTAACGGCCCACATATGCCGGTCAGAACTCATTGCGTGTTGATCGACCCTCAGCGGGAAACTATGCTCTCTGTTCATAATCAAAAATGCATAGCTTTTTATAGGTTTATCTCTGTTTCTCTTTGATCCATGAATAAAATCAATTGGATTACCAAAGTTAATAAAAGAACTGTTTTTTCTTTTTCATTCAATTTTTCGTTTCTTTCAAATATTAATTTTATTCATAAACAAAATCCGATTCGAAATAAGTTTTCTTCTTTTTGGACGATAACAATGTTTCACTCATTTTGAAAGGCGATTGAAATTCCGTTGGCTTGTGGACGTACGAATTGGTGACTGGTGACACTATTTTGATTGAATCGATGCAATTTATCGTATTTCGATATTTTTGAATGTTTCGATCGAACTGAGAGAGTCCGAAACGATAAATAGAAGATAAACGAACATGAATAGCAAACAATTAATATGCTCAGCTTTAACTGGGTGCGAGAATTCTTATGTACATCATAAAAGGCCGAAATTCATTTTCTTTGCTCTGTTTTATCATTCTCTCTCTCTCTCTTTCTCTCTCTCTTCAAATGCTAATTTCTTCTTCTTCTAATAAATATTTTATGTTAATTGATTTTAAGTATCTAATCCGCGCTTTTTATTGCATGTGCGATGATGATCATGAAAGAGGCACCGCTTTTCTGATCCCTTCGTCGTTCTTCTATCGTTCGTTGCCGTTTTTATTTATTCTTTTTTTTCATTAAATTTGTTTTCATTCGATGTTGTTGTTGGCTGGTTGTTTTATCATATCGATATAGAAATGGGCATTGATGTTGAAGTTAAGCGCTGGTTTTCGTGTCCATTAAGAGCATCGCGTGTGGTATGCCTGAGCGGGGAAAAAAAACTTTAGAAGCTCTCAACTTTTCAGCTCTTGTTAACACAATCAATTTTTTTTGGTTTTTTTCATTCGCTTTCGACATCTCAAATCGAGCGTATACGTTTTGTCGACTTTGTTCAACTGTCAAATTGCAACTTTAAACATTAAACCGTCATGTCCGTCACTCATAGTAATATTTCTTTCGTCAAATTCAGGCATGATAATTATAGGTTTATGATGTACGACGATGTCGATGGGCTTGCCTTCTGACGTTACGTTTCTTTGTTATGAACTCAGAATTCAATTTGGGATTTTTGAAGACATTTTTTTCTTTTTTGGGTGTATTTCACGGATCAGCGGTTATGTTTACCGATCAACATTGATGTTCAGTGGACAACAAACATCAATATAAAATAGAAAACATTTTCATAATTAATAACTCCGGTGTGTTGTGGCTCGACTCGGACAATGGGAATCATGTTCCCTGTTATGTAGCTCGTTATCCATTGCGTTGAGCTGTATAAAGAATAAAGACAGAGAAAAAGAAAAAGAAAACAGAAAAAAATGAAAAAACAATCGCCAGAAGCATTCAATCCCAATCTTATCTGTTGCGATGCGGTCATTTCATCGCAACAGAATCGGGTGTATATTCACTGTC
>GL501436.1:422872-451248 GCA_000149185.1 Mayetiola destructor
GTAACAAATTGTGCCGACCTTTCGATCAAAAGTTGTGAAATACAAAACTGAAATGAATTTCGATGGTGATAAACTTCCGTTTAATCATTTCAAAGGCGAATCATTAACAGAGAAAAACTCCAAAAATGATTCATAAACTCCACAATGATAATAATCATAATTCTTTGGAGCAACACACCATTAGGCGTCGTCAGTCGTCAGTATTGATCAATAAATTGATGTTGCTCAAAATCGAAACGGAATCTAAACTTGATCGAGAGTTCGATGGCATATGTGAGTGACATTGGCCATTGACCATTGACCATTGGCCACCGAACAAAACAAAAACATATGTTGAATTATTTTATGGAATTTGGTTAATTTTTTTGCGTGGTTAAATTGTGTGAATATTGTCATACTGAACAAAGCCAACAACAATTCGAATGAATGACCCATTGTTAATAAATCATTCGATGAATAAAAAAAATTTACCAACAAACTTGAATAATTTGGAGAGTTTGTAACATTCAATGAATTATCGGTTCTAATAAACAATAAATAAAATCCACAATCATATGAATATCGCGGGCAATAAATCGAAAATAATAACAAATTCCATTTTCAAGCGAATATTGTGTGTGTGTGTGTGTGCTTTTTGCGTTCTGTGAATCATGGCAAAAAAGGGCTCCTAATATGGTTATCACAATTCACTTGGACATTCTTTTCAATTCAATATTCTTGAGCAAGAGCAAACAAAACCTAGCCGAATGAAGAGAAGGAATTACATGCTATAACATTTGCCGATATGATCGTACAATTAGTTCAAACAAAATGTGAGTGATTTATATGATTTGAGACATTCTGGAATCTTTTATGCCGATAAAACGTCACCGATTCAAGAATAGAGCACAAACACAACAAACCATCAAACAATTGAGCAACGCACGAATGTTTGAATTTTCAATGTGGAAATAGATATTTTTTTCCGAAGCATTCATTCATTTTGGAAATCGATTAATCGACATTCACGTATTTTCATGTTCTGTAAATTGATGGAAAGAATCGAGATGAGAGAAACGAGCATTTAAAAAAAATTTAAATTCAACGACGAGTATCGGCAATCTACGGCAACGGGACAGGAAAAGGTTAACCGAGGAAATGATAAAATTGATTAATATATTTAGCATAATATTTCATTTAAATTACGAAAACGTGACAAAATGACTACAGAATCAACAGATTAACTACATCGAGAAGAGTCTGGAGTCTATAGCAACGGAGCAACAGAGCACCGGAGCATGTAGGGATATGGAGAAAAAGAATGACAAACATACCAAGAGTCTAAAAATGAGAAGAAAATAAAAAGTCCAATGAAATGGAAGGAAAGGCAACGAAGCAAATACAATTTAGTGTGCCTGAAAGATGTGACGTGTAAATGGATCGGCAATGCGTTGGTTAAATGGATACGATAAATGTTCAAACATTTTTACGTGTACCAGAAGCGAACCATTGACTCACGAAATGATTGAACAGTGAAAATAAAAAGTCGTTCGTTCGGGTGCGTACTGACTGACTGGGCACCAGAAATAGAGACACAATATTGGCCTGTGCAATCGATCACAACATAAAAATGTCTTTGCATTGTCAAATGTGAAGATGAACGACCTCAAAGAAAGATGCCATTTATTGGTTTTACCAAACATGGATACTGGTGCAACAGTACATAACAACACATCCATTGAATACTGGAAATACTTAAATTAATGACTGATATGTTTGATGTTTAAGCAATCAATTTCACTGGAAATCGATACACTCGGTCCACTTATTTGGGATTGTTTTAATTTGTTATTTTAGCTGTTGTTGATTCAGTCCACACTCTTTCATCCATATTAAACTTTAAAAACTCGGTTCGGTTACCGAAAATATTTTCAGTTTATTTATGTGATTGTGTTTTGGGTTATGTGTGTTTCTTCTCTATTATTCAATATGTTCATCGTGTGCTGTCACCGTTTGTCGTATACATTTTAAATATTCATTGTTACCTCTTTATTTGTTCGTTTATTTGGTGAAAAGTGAATTGTTGAAAACGGGCAAAGGGTTTCAAATTTCATGCTTTCATTCAAATGCCGTGACATTTTCATTTATGTCATTGTTTGTCCAGTTTTTGAACAAATGTTTATTTTTATTGGAAAAAATTTTCAATTTTATTATTCTTTTATACAAATGCATGAATGCCACTGTTTGCTTTCCACTTTCCCGGTTCCCAAATGCTTGGAATCTCGATACTTGGAATGAAAATGCACGAAATATTCTTTAATTTATAATAGCCGATTCGTTCTCTTGGTATATATTTTTATACATTGAGGTAGTCATATCGATTTTTTTTTCAGCAACTTGAAATTGAAACCATGAATCAGTTTATCCGATCCCCCGCTGCAAATTTGATCAATCGCTACATGAAGAATATCAATTTTGCGAGTCGGTTTTCTTTGATGTTCGATTTTAATATGCGACTGCTATATATATATATATGGTAACGAATTTCCATCGAAATGTTGAGACAATGAGCGCACTTCGCAGAACGAGCGCGTTCATTCATTTCACGTTTTTATTAAAATTCATTTGATCATTAAACGTAAAACTATTATTTTCATAGCGTTCATTCCTTGCGTACAGCGAACAACGAACAAAGTCATTTTTGAGAACGGTGGCTCTGTGGTCTTCACTCTTTGTTACCATAATTTTTAGCATTAGTTTGAGTTGGAGGAAATTTTTTAAACGAAATATTCGCAAATGAAATTTAATCATAACATTTATAGGTTGAGAATATGCAACGGGGGAATCAAGAATTTTTGATAAATATACGAAAGATTTGCTGCGATGATGTAAGTACCAGTGTTTTTATTTTTATGAAGAAAAATCTGTTTTGATGACGAACAAAATAGCCGGAAAAAGAATATCCGAACATAAAAAAATCATCTTTATGGACGAAAAACGAAATCTTTTATTTTGTTCTTTGCATTCTCAACATTAACGACAAAAACAAAAATTGTTCAACGTACGTGGAAATCATGGAACAGTACCCGGTACCGGTTACTGACTATGTAAGTATTATAAAAATTGAATTGCTTATTCGAATACACACGAAACGAGCCAAAACCAACGACATGTATTAATATCAAAATTGAGCATTTGTTCGCCACTTGAACAGACACACACGCACCCAATTACTGGCCAACGACGATATCTTGATGCCCAGCTGAAAATGAAGAAAAAAAAATGTAAAATATAAAGAAAAATATTTAAAAAAGACACCAAAGCAATAACGCGTTGGATCGTAAACCAAAAATGAAATGAAATGAACGAAACAAAGAGTGATTAAAGCAAATGGAAATGTTAAATAAAAATATTACAATGAAATTGAAACGACTCAAAAATTGTTACAAACTGAACAACAGAGCGACAGAAAAAAAAAATTGGATAAATTTCATTTGCTATTCTGTTCCTCAGTAAAATGAAATGTAATGCTGGTTTTGATAGAGGAGAACAATAATGTTTAATGGCTAATGAATAGTGTTCAGTATTCAGTTGTTTGGAATATTTTAGTGTTACAATAGTTTCAGCTCTCTCCAGTGGCCCGGCCCGATGCAATCAAATCGTTGGCAGAATAATAAAAATGTTCCCTTTTGTTTCACATATATTTTTTATTGCCCAATATTCGCAAAATAAAAATCAAATATTATTCATTCAGAGTTTGAAACGATGTTCACTCTCCACTCCTCTGCGGTTGTCTTTGCGACATTGCCCAAAAATATTCATAAATAAAATATGTACTTTTGACTCAATTTTGTGTGTGTCCGGGGAAGCGATCGCATTACCATTTTGATGAGCGTATGTTGTGATTCATCAGTCAGTTTATGAATTGTTCTTGTTTGACATAGTTTAAGAAATCCATTTACGTGGATTGCAATTTGATTTTGTTGAATTCCGCTTCGTAATTGACTTCATTTCGACTTTTTGTTGCTTTCCTGATAATTATAATTTGAACAATTTTGTTTTTCTTTTCTTTTTTTTACTCCGAACAAAAATAACAATAAACCAGAAATAATTTCACCATTGCGAGCGTTTTCATTTTGTCAATTCATTTGATTCAGCGATTCACAGTGTTTCATATTGTCATTTTGTTTGTTGTTTGTTGTCAATCATGATGAGCACTTTTGCGGTTGAATTATTTTATTATTCTTACACATGATATTCTTGTGGTTAACAAAATATTAATATTGTGTGTATGTGTGTGTGTGTATTGTCGTTATTATATTCCTTTTTATGGCGTCTCGTTATGAATAAATATTATGATGACATCAACAATCGGCCATTGAGCATCGAACATCAGCCGCTGGATTGTGGTGACTGCTTTTAACTACATATCATCATAACAAACAAAAAATATGATTCATTCATTCATTCGGATGATTTATCTTTCAAAACTTTTTTTTTCCTGTGCTCAAATGAAGATTTTGATTCTTCGTTTTGATTTCGATAATGCATTTGAAATTGATTCAAATGAGAATCGATTTAGTTAAGAGTCTGGTAATAATATTTCATGGCCAACTGGGATTTGGTCTACACCGATGTAATCAATGCGTATTTTGCATCATTTAAAACACATTAACAAACTGGAATTCCCGTTTCTGTTCTTTCAGACCTAAATCATCATCTATGAGTTGTTCCATGTTGCAACTCAATTTGATTCACATATATAAATTTCATCAAACCATCTAATGACATAGAATAATAAAAATTAATTGCACTCCTGAATTGCTGTGGCCATTCCATCGTCTTCATCATCATCGTCATTCGTCCAGAAAATACTTGTTTCACTGAAATTATTTCCATTCGGAGAATATTGCATTTTCTCCGTTCAATTTGTCGAAGTTAACGATCCACTGAAGAATGCGCAAACATTAAACATTTTGTAAATCAAAGTTACGAAAAATGTGAAATCTTTTTTTTTTCTTTTCGTATTTTTGTTACGGTCACCAATGCGAGTCTTAAATCTGTGTACCATAATGTGCTCTGTTACCATAAGTGTTGTCTTTTAATTCAGAATTCACTTGATTTATGTCCCTCTTGCAACATACAACACACAACAGACGCATACCAAACACGTGGTTTTACATCTTTTTTTTTCTTCTTCTTCCATTGCTCGTTTGCTTTTCAATTCGATGCAAAACAATGAATGGTTTCCTTCAATTTCAATTGCAATGTTGATTGTTGAATATTTGGACGTGCGTGTGCACAACAAATTTAGGGCGGAAAACCCATTATCATTACCATTAGCAAATCATGGATTCGATACAAGACCAAATCTACAAAACTCATTTTGAAATCGAAAAACAAATTCGAATCGGAGAACGAAATCATCAAATAATTCTTTTTACTTACAACAGTGAACGGTAAGCAGTTTTTTTCCTGCTTTAGTGTGTCGTTTCGATTTCCTGTAGATGTCTAATGATCATTACCGGAATAAATTTCAAAAGCAAACGAATTTTCAATCGTTTTGAATTCCGAAGGGGAGCGAAAATCGTTTTGTTGCTTGGGTTGGTTTATGGTTTTGTGACAATATCGTTTCCAAAATAGCAATAGATTGCATCTTTGTCGTTCGGATTCAATGCGTTCTCGGCTTCGAAAACGATTTTAAAATGATTTTATCAGGAAATTCCTTAAACTAACATACAAATTCATTTTACGCGGCGTCTCATTCATCAGCCACAGATACAAATCAAATGTTAAACATTTTGTTTGTAAATAATTTGTTTTGCTAATAAATTATCTTCGCATTCGCATTCGAGCATTCACCATCTACAAATTGCATCGAACGATGAAAAATTAATGTGTCAATCGAATTCATTATAACAATTTTATTTTCGTTTTTCCTTATTGGGGCTGTTGTTTCGGTTGCCGGTACCCGTCGTTGTATAAATTTTACTTCGTATATTTCTTTTCTGCATGTCTGGCCTTTTGTATCCATTTAAAATCAGGGGACAGCTTCATATTCAAATAGCAATAAATTTTAAATAAGAACAATTTTCAAGCAAAAAATGAAATTTATTCTATAAAAACAGATTCTACATTGAATTGGTTGGTTGATATTCATGAGGCTTTAGATGGGAGTCGTTCGGTTGATACTTGGTATGCTTTTGGAATCTGTCAAGTGGATGACCTCATGAATTTTTCTTCATTTTTTCAAATCATCTGCTATCGCATTTCGTATTAAATTTCATTGGTTTTTCCATCACTGTCTATGATAGAACTGCAAGAGATTTCAAAATGTTGAAAAAAAAACAAATACCTTGGATTTGATATAAAATAGCAAATTCGTTCGTTCTTCAATTCGGTGTGAATGATTCCGGAATATTTTCCTCATAAATTATTCCATTTTACAAATGGTTTTGAGTGTTGGCTACGGTAAAAAAAAACCGTTCAAATCAAATTGAAAAAGTGTCCATTTGTTTTCCCGTTTGAAATGTGAACTTCAGGAAAAACGAAAGTCAACGGCAAAATATACAGACAAATGCGTTGGCATTGAATGATGAAAATGAATGATTCACCTGCGTAAAAACTAACATTTTATCAATCTAATCAAACGGGTTCGTTGCCGGATCTAATATTATAATGTAATCGAAACGGAAAATGTGCCAAATGCGCTGTGTGTGTGAAAAATTGTTTCTTTGTTATTGAATCACAATGTGGATCCATTGAAGAATTGAAGATTTTCATCTAAACTTTTTTCTTCTATACTTTTTTTCCTTGTTTTTTTTTGCCTACATTTTTTCCACTTTCTATTGTTTGGATGGAATTTTCTTTTGTATATATTTCACATCGCATGCAATCTGGCCGATCCTTTTCATTTTCATGCTGATGTCATTAATCATTTGACGGCTTCAGCTCTCGATAGATGTGATTTATTGCAACTTTTCATTCATACTTTTTCAGCGTCGTCAGTTCATTCATGAGTTTGATGCATATTTTGCATGGCAACGATTATTGTGTATTCCACTTTATGTTGCTCCCTGCATCAAATTATCTGAAGGCGATCCCCGGTTATGATAAAAAAAAAGAAAGGAAAAAGAAGAATGAAAAACGGCTGGAATGAGGATTTCTTAAACGAAACATCCAAACTGTACTCAAGACGATTTTTCTGGATTTTTCTTCATGTAGACATCCATTCATTCAATCATTCATTCCCCTCGAGCATCCTTAAAGCATAATTTTCACCCAGTTCATTGAATCGCTACCAATTCCCACAGACAACAATTATTTTTAATGGCAAACAATACCCGAGATTGATTCAAAAAGCATCGCATTACATCCAAACTCAATCGAGGCCAACCCAACAACAATTGACTTTTTATACATATTTTTTAATTTTGAATAATGGCAAATGGCAACGAATTAACGTGAATCGATTCAGTTTTACTTTTTTCCATTTTCCTTTTCGTAACGTGATAGTGTCAATAAACGCCAGATTATGTCATATACACAAGGCCAACAAAAGGACAAAAAAAAAATCGTCTGAAATAAGGAAATCGACCGATGTGTTTGGCAAACGAGACGATGTGAGAACAAACGTTAGTAAATTGCAATCATAACAACGATTGGGGCTGCCAAAGAGAAACGCCGTCCACAAGGAACATTTTTGTAATAATTCAAACAACAACAACAGCATAATATTGTGATGCAGCCTGAGCAAACATCGACATCATTAAATTATACAAACGATAACACAGTACTTGTAATATGTTGAAGTCCAAACCAAAGATCCAAATCGTAGCAAGGCGGAATATTTTGTGTCTAGAATAAAATTCTTAATATAAACGGGTCCATGCAGTGGGTGGATTGCATTCGTTTATTTCATATGGTCGGTTTTATGATTGTGTGGTCTGTTCTGTCTTGACAATTCTTTTTTTTTCTTTTGTGTTTAACATTCATCCCTTCGTCTTTACGCTAACGAATTGTATTATCCGGTATTTTTCTTTGAATATATTTCTGTTACAGTCGCCATTTGCCTTGATTTTATGTCGTTCGAATGGAAACCGTATTGCATTTTTCTTTTTCTTTTTTCGATATATTAAACGAATTCTCGAGACACTTGTTACCACAGCAGCAGTAAAGCACATTTTCGATTTAACAGTAGCGATAACGAGGAGGAAACAAACACACCCGCTCGGTTGATATGAATGCGTATGAAAGTTTAATGCGGAAAAATAAAAGAAAGAAAAAATACAACAACAACATAAAACCCGATTGTGATATGAATAACTAGCCGTATCAAAATGAATGGAAAATGGGGCCCCAGAAAAGGGATATTCGATAATGAAAATCCCGTTTAACAAACATGGTCCATGAATTCCGAATGCTTTGCACTATTCACTGTTTATGATTTCGATTTTCTTTTATGAAATTTCGGTTTTCATCATTTTGGATAAATACATTTCATGTAAAATGCAATTTTGTTGCGTTCACCATCGGTCCGCTATTTATTACAATGATTGCTTGTCGAAAATCGTCCGCAAATTCCCATTTTCTTTATCGGTTATGAATTCTATTGAAATGGGTTGTTTGCAGCATGATCGTGTCTCGTGTATGCTGCAGTCGACTTGTGTGTGTGTGTGTGTCTGTGCTGGCGACGACAATTTAATTTTTCGATCCATATCGTTTTGCTATGCAGTAAATGTAAGAAAAAACTAAATGGCGTTTCGCATTGGCAGACAAACTATATACAATCGAAAATCAACTTGAATCACAACACTTTGATTATAAATTATATTTTGCGATAAACGTTATTTTTCCTTTTTTTTTCTTTCGGTGCGTTTGCCATTGTGAAAACCATCACCGAGCGTCGATCATATCAAAAATAATAATGGAACAATCTAATACATAATAATCCATGTTTTATTGCTTCGTGCCAATGGCAGATTCGAAAAGTTCACAAGACTGGATAGCACGATGAAGAACCAAAAGTGGCTTAATAACAATCTGTCGAAGAAATAATTTTTTCTTTTCTCAGCCACAACATACCTGGCTACCAACAAATGTCATCATTCACTAAAAAAAAGGAATCCATGAAGAAATAAAAACAACTGTCTCACTCACCATTCACCAATAATCATTGAAAAGAAATTGTTTTGTGTTTTCTTGTCTATTGAACGCATTACGGAGTTCGATGCACTCTCGGGGCTCATCATCATTTTTGCCGAAGAACCATCACAGCAAGCAAGAAACCAACCAACCAACCAATGCATTTATATGGCAAATTCGATTTTGATATTTTTGTATTGCATTAACGTTATTGGTATTTGATTCCAAAAAGTTGGGTGTTAAAGAAATATCATAGCTGTTCCATTCTCCCTTTCATATTCAACGAACACAAATAATAATAAAAATAAATTTTCCATCGCGTTCGCATCAGTTTTCATCTAGTTTCATAGACGCTCCAATGATTGTCACGATCCTGTGTTTTTCAAGTTGTTTTATTTTTTTTTTTTTGCTCTTTTATCTCAATGCTATTGTCGTTGTCGTCGTTCATTTTTCTTACAATAAATTGGAAGCACATGAAAAATAGAGGGTAAAAACCATCAAATTTCAATGAGTTGATGTAATAGTATTCGATGGACGAACGACGAACATCGAACATCGACGTGTAAAAAGAAAAAATTATATTTGCGAATAGAAAGATATCGTTCGATTACCGAAAACTTTCATTGCATGATGAAAAAAAAAAATCTCTTCGGAAAATTCTTTTGAGTGAACATTTCACAACTCATTTTTGCTCTTCACTTTCCGTACGAATGGATAAACGACGACGATTTACAAAAATTGAGAGGGCAAATGTTAAAATTCACATAAATTTTCGGCTACAATAGCAATTCATATGCATTATTCACATGGATCTCTTTGGATATGGATTTGTTTTTTTTTCTTGTTTGTTTTAAAAGTAACCGTTACTACTTTGCAAGTGGACGAAGGATAATCGAGTGTGTTTCGTAAATGTGTGTGAGTGTATTCATTTTGAACGATTTGTTTACTTCAATGATTGCCCAAACCGTTTAAGATTTCGTCTTCATAATTTATCGAAAGTTTTTAGTCTTTTCCATATGCAACAACAATGTGTATAGTAATGCCATCCTGACTGAATTCGTATACACTTTGGTTCTCATTTCTTCTATTGTTTTTGTCTGTTTTGTCTAATAAATGCCATATTTTGCCTTTTTCTCATCTCTAAATTATAATAAAAAAAACTTAAGATAATATAAGTTAACTTATTCCGTCTACCAGAACATATTCCTCTCCATCCATCCGTCCATCCACTGTTTCCATCACATTCATTTTACATTCAAACATTTATACATATGATAAAGTTGCTGAAATATTTAGAGCATGGCAAAGATGCTAAAATTAAATGGTCCGTATTTTGAAAAATAGTATTACGTTGAATGCAATGTTTAATGTGAATGTGCACGGTACGGCACATTTCATCAGCAGCCACCATTATTGCTGTCTTTCAACAACGACAATCCCATCAACAATGGGCTAAAATAAATATAAAAACTAGATGAAAACAACAACCATCGTTCCGAAGAAAAACTGAGACAAAAAAAAAACTGAACAAAATACCCAGCATACGAACCATCGAGCATTCTATGTTTTGAAACGTAATTTTTGTGTCAGCGCTTGGAAAAATTGAGCCAAATTGCATGAGCGGAGATAAGCGTAAATTGAGCGAAAAAATGGGGTCCAATCACAATGTGAATGTTTTTCGGTGGAAAAATTGCAGGAAAAACGATGAAAGAAAATTTTCATGCCATTGCTAACCTTAAGTAGATTACGTAATTTACGTTGAATATAATTATTCAATTGAAGTTTATTTTTTGTTTTGTTTCATTTTCGACAGCATGCCATTTCAATTAGTTTTTGCTTTGCTCTCGATATATCTATCGCTCCAGCAAAATAACAATATCTAGTGATTTGATGGAAATAAAACTTAAAAGTAGGATTAACAGAATGTCAATGCCAGATAATAATATCACATCGGCATTATTCAATGTAATCACCATTTTATACATGTGCGAAAATGCCGAAAAACGAAAAAAGAAAAGAAAAACGATTTGATAAAAGGAACTGAAGACAATGAACCATAGTCCATGGCTTGATTTATGGCTTGAGTGCATTGTTCAATGCATTCGGGTACTGTTGATATAGTTTTGATCATCATGTCGAATTATAGTCGAATCTAATGCGATTATCACCCAGCATCGTCCATTTGGTCCATTTGGTCCATTTGAACAATTATGAAAATCACTTTATCAAGCGATTTTTTTCGTCTCTGGCATTGATCACATCACTCACCAAATGTTGAACTTCAAATTAACGTGATATCAGCTCACTTCAGCTGGTGCACCGTTTTCAGAAGAAAAATAACAGAGCAAAGAGATTGCAGACTGCAATATGGTGCCAACAACGCCAATGGACAAAAGTTGAGAAGAAAGAAAAAAAGAAAAAAAAACAGTTCATATGAAAAATGCATGACAAATTCCAAAGACGGATCTCCACCACTCGTACCCACATCTAAATATCCGCATGCAGCAAACAATGTATCGATTTGCCATTCCAACGTCAATATCACAGCTCAGGGAGAAAGAGAGAGAGAGAGAGAGAGAAAAATGTTTCTGTTATGAGAGCATCATACATTGTGTGCAATATCCATGCTGTTATCGCACCACTTGTGGTCATAAATAAAAATTCCAATCCAAAATGACAACGATTCGATACGCGTCTGATGATCATAGTGTGGTTGTGTTTTTTTCTTTTCAAATCGATTGCATGTGCAGAAAATAAATGCATTCACATTATAATAGGGCCAGTGTCGGCACAATGGCAATCTAACTAACACCGCCGACAAATACATAAAGTATGATAAATCGCATAACCGAACCCTCTATTTGTATACAATAATCCATCATCGAACTATTCACTACTTGTTATTGTTAATGTTTTCATATTATTATTATTTCATTTTTTTTTTTCATTTTTATTTTTGCACCATCGAATGGCATGAGAATCGTCTGAAGTCTAACGCACGCATGGCGGCGGCACAATCTTCCATATTTTTCTATTGTAAGCACTTTATGCAACTTATTATTGTTCGATTCGTTATCAGTTTGTTTCAATGAAATCTAATTTCGTCATTCAATACCCTGGCACAGGAAGTGAAACCTTTCTATCGGAAGCACTGTGTTGCTGATGGTGGTAGGTGGTGGTAGACGGTAATTCTGCTTTTCATTATCAAATTATTATTTATTCACAGTTCGCAAAACGCTTTACTATGAATTAATCAACAATACAAAGGACAAAGAATGAATTTTTTCGTAATCCGATTTCTGATGTCTAGCCATCATCAGGGAATGTGTAGTTGGTGGTTGGTCATCCTTATCAGAATATTTATATGAATTGATTGCCAAAATTGATAAAATAATGTTGTGAAACAACTACAGAATATGAAAACGAATCAATTAAATTTCAACCATGAATTGGAATTATTTTTATTTATCTGACAATTTCTCATTGAAAGCGACTTTTATCTTTTGTTCGATATCGAAAATAGGCGATGATTGAAAAGGGAACAAAAAAATAATTATAATAATAATAATAATAAGAGAATATGAATGGCGAGTGAACACTCGTGGAAATAATAAATAATAAGTAATAATAATAATTGGATAAATACTTAAAATGAATGAAGTGCGGCGTTCGTTATCTTTTCAGTTTCAATGCTGAATTGGTGTATTGGCAGTGGTTTTTCATTCTTTTTTTGTCGACTGTTTTTGGCTTAAACACACCGTTCGTACGTATATATTATTGGAAGCGACATTGTTGATGGAAAAAATAATAACGATAATAATGGAAGGGAACAAACAATGGCAATTGAAAAGAAGGAACAAGGGCATTCAGTTCGCGACCATTATTATTACCTTTATGGAATTTAATTTTTGGTTCACCACACACAAACACAAATGCAGGTTTTATGGACGATAGAGATGGGGCTAACAAGTTCCTTTTCTTCAATTGAAATCATTTTGTGTTTTTGTTTTCATTCTAATTCTTATGAATTCTTAAACATTGTCATCGACATCACCTTCATTCATATCGCTTCTTCATTCAATTTAAGCCATATCCACCGCTGACATCGTCAAGATCGTGTACACAACACGTATTTTATTTGAACAATGAACGGTTGGTTGTGATCATTGTTTTTATTAATCGATGGCATTCGGGATGCACGAATCGAATTGTATAAAATAGAAGCAAAAACAAATATTATTTTTTCGTTAACCATTCATTTCTGGTACCATCGTGTTGATACAGTGTGACGGGTTTTTCGGTTGTTCGATTGTTATTTTTCATTTAAGTTTTCAATATTATTTCTTTTTCGTATCTTTTTTTTTTGTTTCCCTCGTCCATTTTATTCAGTTGTGTTGTTGTCATTCGAAATTTCGGTATGATTGTGAGTTTTGTGTGCAATGTTGATTTTGTATTTTGTATAACTTCTATATTTTTCAGCTTTTCATTTCGTTTTAGTTAAAATCTTGAATTATGTTGTCTTCGATTGAAGTACTTCGGATCTGTACGGAAGACAGCAGCAGAAGCCGCAGCAGCAAATATCATCAGAGTCTTTTGCTCTTCTTTATATCCCTTACAAAAACCCGACAAGAGGAGAGAAGAACAAAAAAAATGTAAAAATAAAACTTGAATCCTATTTTCAGATGAAAACAAATAAAAGAATAAATATTTTAACAACAACCCAAGAAAAAAAGAAGAAAGAAACGCATCTACAACATTGTGACAGGGATAGAAAGCTAGTATCAGAGCCAAAGTGTGACTGAACTGAGGTAAAAGAGACGACAGAGTATGGACGAGAAAAAAATCGAAAACTCTTGACTACAAAATTTAAATGTTAACAAAAAAAATTAGAACACACACACACACACATTTTATTCCGAGTTCCGAGATGTTTTCCCAGAGTTTATTTTCTCTCTTTGTGAATTATTTTGTCTTGTCTTAGCCGTTCATGCATTAAGACTTCGATATTTGCCAGAGCTGAAAAGACATACACACTTAAACGCAGTCAAAAAGAACATAAGAGGATCAAGTGAAAAGAAAAGCAAAAAAAAAATGCTCGACAACATCGAACTGAGATGTCGTCAGTCAATGCGTGAATACTTTTGGTCGGTGGGTTTGTTTCTTTTGCCCTTTTTTCTTTGCTCATTTTTGGTTTGCACTAGAATGAAATTAAAACTTTGATGATTTGAATTGTGTGCGGGTTCGACTGTGTCAATGTGTGACTGCATTTTTCTATTTGCAATTCGCAATTTGCAATTCACAAATCACAATTCACATCGGAATTAAATATACATCGAGAAAAGTATTCCTATGGCAATTGGTTTTGCGACGACACATCAGCCATCACCGGTCACATTTTCAACAAGCATTACATTCAAATGCACAATTATTCGGATGGCATTTTCACTGTCTTGTTATTACATCGACATTTCGATTTGTTGATGTCTCCTGATGTGATACGCTGTTCTCTGCTCCATTCCCTAGTTTTGGTGATGTGCACTGTTTGTTCTTGAATTGAAATTGAAATTGAAACAGCCTGAAAAAAAAATTGAAACGCATGAACAAAACAAAAAAAAACTAGAAGAAACGACAAATGAAAAGGAAAAAAAGAACAAACAAAACAAATATATAATAAGAAAATACGAAAAAAATCGAATGTTGCGTATGTCAATAATAGACAAATATATCGTATCCCCGATACCCAAACACTTCTCAACGTCGACAAAATAAATAAACGTTTTTCGTCGTTTTCATTGCGTACAAGGAATGTCTGTTCATGAATCGCTTTCGTTCGTGTTCGATGATCGAATTCTTTGAAAGTCATTTTGTTTTTGTTTTTCTCATCTCGCATTTATAGATTCGTTCATTCGGTTTCATTTCCATCTTTTGAACATTTGGTGTCGTCATTTTCGGAATTGTCTTTAAAAATTAGAGAACAAGCGCAATACATTGAAATTGACATCTCTTAATTGTTCACCATGTGTTTTTTTCGTCATTTTCGTGGAGGTCAAATCCCAATCAACGAACAAACACACACAGAAAGAGAGAGAGAGACATTTTCAATTAATGCATTCAACATTCAAGATGTGAACGTGTTCAATGTTCAATTGCCGATATATTTATTCGTTTTGTTCTTCTTTATTTCTCAATTTGTGAATTGAAGAACAGAAAAATGCGTATGGAATTTGTGTGACATGCAACAAATGATTCGTTTAACTATTTGAATGATCCATGAAATGCCGTTAAAATGTTGTTAATCTTCCGTTCATGTGATGCCGATATCAATACTGATGTACTTATTTCTTCATTAAATTCCAAAAAAACAAAGAAATCTCATCTATCAATCGACCCAAGACCCAACGATAATCTCTCAAATTGCTCCCTTGTTTCCTTTTCGGCCGTAACATCATCACCTGAGCTCTATGCTACGTCAATTGTTATGTTAACTTATTCCCAACGGACGAATTTCATGTTGAATGTGCAAATTGACTTGATTCCCTTCGTTTTAACTTCTCCTAACCGAAATCCACTTCTGTCTGTCGATGATTTGTCGATGTTTTGATTTATAAACGGAACTCTTGAGCCCAATCGTTAAATAAAAAATGAAATGTTTTCATCATCAGCTTTTGTGGTAATACACAAATTCATGGAAATTTCCCATGTTACATGCATTCTTCGAATCGTTTCATTTTTTTTTTTTCGTTGCGCACAATTCAAGAAATGAACGGAAAAAAAAAATGAAAAAAAAAAATGAATCACGGAATGCAATAAATTCGGATGTATTTCATGGAATAAACATTCCACACAACGCACAATGCACAACGCACAACAAATAACACACTCACATCGTTTGAAGATAATCGTTTAACAATATTGCACATCTTTTACCAAACATTTTTTGCCCTTTAATATTTATATTTGCTATTTCAGCTTTGCGTTGATTCGCCCATATTATTTATTATTTATTTGGTTTTCATACAAAACTGTCGACCGAACTGTAGTTGGATGATAGTAGTAACTCACCATCTCTGGTTCCATCTCTTTCTTTTTCATAAATTTGTTTTTTTTTCGCATCTGGTTTTTGAGGGGGCAAAAATAACATAAAAACAAATTACATTTTGATAATTTATACACGAATATTTACAACCGAAAAAATCCAATAAGACATTCACAGTGAACAAAGCGGCGTCAAAATCATTTTACACACAATGTGAATGAATGTCCTGACTGAAGCGAATCTTTATGCCGCAAAATGAAATGAATTTGCCTCATTCCTAAGCCAAGCTATCCAAGGAGTATGGAGCGTAATAAAAACTATAATTCATTTATACATTTTCAATGTTTGATTATTATTATTATTAATATGTATCTCGGTCGAGTCCTTTGACTTGCTTTCCTTGTGCCAGAGAGCTCTGGGCATAGTTTTTTTTTATATAATATTATTTTTGCTCGTAATGTGTGTATAACAAATGTTCAATTGTAATTTTCATATTTTGTATTCTATGCGGTTTCACTGATGTTCATACAGATTTCCGCTATTTTTCCTCCATTTTTATGATCAGTTAATATGACGATGGCATTTATTGTCACTTGCGCTTTGTATCATTACATTCATAGTGTCCATATGTTGTCTTGTGTCGCCATCAAAATTCATAAACGAAACCAAAGTGAATACTGAATATATATGCTCACAAGAAGAGAGAGTTTCGCATTTTGTTGTTGTTCTGTTTGTTTCAAAGCATTTGAAAATAGATTTTCGCTAAACTGGTGGGCACAACCAATTCATCGTTATGAAAAGTCGGAAACTAACACAGACTGAATTTATCAAATGATATGATTTTAATGAAGGATTGCTCCTCCGGCTTTTGCCACACAATTATCAAAGAAAACCAAATTCAAGTCGGAGATTGCGGAGTCTTGAGTCATGCCAGCTAAAATAACAAATATTTTATGAAGCGAATGACATGGAAGTTTAAATAAACACAAATCTAAATTTATTATTATGTTAATAAGCCCGTTTTTCCGCTCTGCCATTGAATGTCAGACGGCATTTGGGATGCGTTGAACGTTGAAGAGACAAAAGCAATGGCTCAATGAATCAGTCATTCGATTTTATTTATATTCCAAAATCGAATTTCATGGCCATTTGAAGTTTCTTGTAAATTATTAACGCATTTTGTATTTCGTGGTAAATTGTTTGTGCACTTAATGATGGTTTATGATGAAAACCTTAACAAAATTTCAAAATTTAATAATAACAGCATCAATTCAACGCGACGATTTAAATCATTGTGCTGAATCGGTCCCAAGTCTCAAGTTCCACCAAATCAACCCCTTAAAAATTATTCAAATCATAAAACAAACCAATCATTTTACACCCTTATCCGTCGATGCTTCGATGCTCATTGTTCGTCTTGCTACATTCAATCCATAAATTGCGTTGTTTGCGCTGTGTCGAACGTTTGTAATTTAGTTAAACGACATTATTACAACGCGTTGTTTCATGGTCGCTTTTGCATTCAATCGATGACAAATTCTCGGTTGAACGCCATTTATCCCAAAATTTATGCGATTAAACGTTTCGGTTGAATGAATCGGTGCATAAATATCAATCTTTTTTTTCTCTGTTGAATTGATTTGTTTGATTGTGAATGAGGCGACAGTTTGAAGGTCATTAATCTGAATAAGAGTGCAATTTTCCCGTTTGGCAATTAAAACATCACTCTCAGCATTCACTTGGCAATGGAAAAATAACAAAAAATTTCCTCGGAAAAAATACACATTAACAAAGGCACAATATCAGCTGAGACATTCAAAGTTTATTTTCGCTGGGACAGTCTGTGTGTTGGCAACCGACAACTCAATGCTGTGGCAGTATCGCAAATTTGCTTGTTGACATATGAATGTTTGTTCGTTTCGAAATGAACACACACAAAAATTGCCAGCAAAATGAGCCAATGGAAGAAAAAAACCAGGCAACAACGAACAACTACAGCACAAGAAACAAAACATTAAAAAATATGAAAAATACATTATAAACTTAGAAAAAAAAAACAGCTTTTGATTCCATTCATTTCGGGATGCCATTTGTCGTATACGATTTTCATTCATTATGATAATAACGGGTGCACACATTGCACACGGTGCACAGAATGTGTGTGTGTGTGTGTTCCTTGTTCGTTGCTCGCGTACAGCTCATCGGAACGATAGTCGTAATATTGCGACCGGTAATGAACGATGTATAAATTTGTGTCGTTGTTAATTAGTGAAGTTATGTTTCTGTTTTCTGGAGGCACGGTCTGTTTTGTCCCCCCTCCGCCCGGTCTTTCTCTTGTTGTTGTCTCTTTTTGCTGATTTCCTTACTGACTGAGATTCGTTTGTTCGCCATTCAATCTTCCGTTCTTTTTTCCAATCCCATTTTCAGGATTTTATTTTGTATTTTATTTGTATATGATTTTCGGTTTTATTTGTCGTTGCTGTTTCTTAATTTATTTTCGTACTTAACATTTTGTATGCAGGCGTCTCATTCTATTGCTCAGCAACCGGCATCATAAAAATGATGTTTTTCATTTTCTCGTCACCGGCAATGAATCCATTTACCAACGCTACCAAATAGTTTTGAATATAGTGATTCTCTGGTGATATTTAATGTGTCATGTTGTTCATTATTATTATCAGCAACATGTTTAATGTTCAATGTTCACATGTCTACTTGATGCCTGCCTTTGGACTTTTTTTTGTTCTTTTTGTTTTGTTTTTCATTTATGTTTCAAGGTTCAACATCATTCGTGCATCCGTTGCCATCTTCACTGTCGTCAACACCATTAAAAATTCATTCATTTCACGATGAAAATGTTATATTCGTTCACTTTCATCGTTGTGCATTGTTTAAATTGCATAATTCAAAATTCACATGAATGATGTCAAATCATCCGTCATCATTGGATTGCAATGTCGGCATGAATTTGTGTGTTCGCTCTCATTTTTTTCATTCAAAACATCCCAAAACAAAATCGCACCGTGCCAAGCCATCGAATGGAAGTTTATTGAAAATAAATGTGCTCAAACTTAATTGGGATGCAATACGTTTTTGTTTCGTGTTTGTGTTTGATCCAAAAATGTCATCTCGAAAATGCGATTCATTCATTGGTTCTCTTGGCAAAATTGTTCAACGTTCAGCAGCAGTTCAGTATCTGAATTATGCCAAGCGAATGAAAAATCACTTTTTTGGTAGTCAAAAAAAAAAAAACAATCGTTCCCAGTTCCGAATGTAGAAACAATTAAATAAAAAAAATGTGAAACTGAAATAATAAATGGAATAATGACACGTTTTTTTATCTTGATACATGCACTTGTTTGGCTTGTTTGGCGCAGAAATCGGTGATTTATTCGATCATTTTATGTTCATTGCTTTCTCCATTGACATTTCTCTTTTGTCGGACTTTTTTCACCTCTTCGTTTCAATCGTTCTTTTCCAATATTCTTGTTGCGCTTTCGCCAGCTTTTGGGGACCCAAATCAAATTTATTGCGATCAGAGGTCCAAGCGACATTGGAATCCAAACAATCTCCATCTTAATTAGCTTTGGTTAGCAATTACATCACATGAGGGGTAATTATGTGACATTGAATACGAACAGAAATTTTCATTCTGAAACATGCACACTAATTAGTCGAATGCTTACATCGAATCCAATTAAAATCACCGGATCCATTTTTTTCTTGTTTTCTTTTCGGTTTATGTGTTTCTGTGTTTCTGTGTGGCTTGATTTTATACAATTCGGAATCATTTATAATATTCGGAGAATAAATTGTTCGATTTAAAAATGTATTTTGTATTCGACATTCGACCATTAATGATGATGCTTGAATCATTTGGATGGTATTCGGTGACTTATTCGCTGATAATGACAAGTTTTGTTGTGGCTCCACAAATGCCATTAATTCAATCGTCCAATAAAAAAAAGTTTCGGCCTGTTGATTGTCGGTGATTGTATGGTGACTACCTGAAACCGGCTTCAATGGAAATGAAACAGTTGCCAATAAAAGTGACAACAATCGGGAATATCAATAAAATAATAATTAATAGCAAAATACCAAATGCATGTGACTGCACACTGCACACTGCACACTGCATGACATTTAAGTTGAAAAACATCGAACGTTTTCGGCTTTGACAAGATTTCTCATCACATCTCGTTTTATTCATTTTAATGACGTTGAATGTTTGTTTTTTTATTGTTTTTTCTTCTGTTCGTTTGTTATTTCTTGGCTTTCGGTGACATATTAACATTGTTTATGCTTTACATTCGAGATGCGAATGAATTGAAAGCGTTCACATCAATTTTATTATGAACGTTTTGCCGTTTTGTATTTATTCGACCAAATTACAAAGTCATCTTGCGTACAATTCAGAAAACGCACACTCATTTCGTTTCATCGCACTTTTTTGCCGATTTTTTTTCTTTCTTTATCAATTCCACGTTGGCAGCAACAGACAAAAAAGCCCGCTATGGAACAGACAAAGAGATACAAAAAGAGAAAAACAGGGCACACACAGTAACTCAGCTCAATTTTGAATTAAAAACTGAGAATCCCATTGGCATGCTCATTGCCTATACACATAGTTACGTGCCTCACTTTGGTATGTACAATTAAAAGAAAAATAATAATAAATAAAACAGAAATTCAGAGAAGAAAAAATCCGATGGAAAAAAAAAATTATATTACGACAAAAGACGAATGAATGCGACTGCTCTCAAATCCTTAGCCGGTTATATTTTTATTGCTCACTTGCTTTTGATGACGATAAATGAATGCCGATCGTGATTTCGTTTTTGTTTAATATCAGTCAAGTGCCAAACGAAATGATCGCAATGACAATTCCAAACTCCAAAGCGAAAATCCCTAATACCAAATGCCATGTGCCTCAGATCCACTTCAACTGTCCTTTTTCTTTCTCTCTCCCGGCGAACGCATAAATATTAATTAAAGTTTTATGTGTTTTTTGTCATATCGCATAATAATACGTGCAATAGTTTTTAGTTTTTATGATTTTTATCGTTGACATTCGTTGGCATTTCGAATCATCCAATGATTTAACACATACACACACATTGAGAACAGAGCGGTGAGCAAAAAGCATTGAACATTTTGAATTGCAACGTTTCGCTTATTACTTTTATTTTATGTGAAAACGATAACAAAAGCGAAAATCTTTATTGAATTAATGTTTGACTTGAGTTGATATTTTTTTTGACATGTGGAATTCTCACGCGATGATTTGTCTCGTTCACTTATTTCGTACCGTTTGCCAAACAAAGCATTTGAATAACGATGTCGACACCAAAGCAATTGCCGCTACCATTTTCATTGATATGATTCGCCCATTTTTGGTGCAGATATAAAATAAAATTTGTGTCTACTTTAGTTTATATCGTCGCCGGCCGGGAACCGTCGTTAATTTTCATTACCATGAACTTTGACTATCAAAAGAGCAAACGAAATTGGAATATCGAATGCGGCCAAAGAGACGTCACATTCATAATTGAAAAGCATCATTTGGTTGCATTATTAATATCGAATTTGAAATCTGAGGAAATTATGACGCAATTAAAAACCGAAAAGCAAAAGAAACAAATTTTTTATATTCAATTTGATGATCAAATATAAAATTGGCAAAAGATTTATGCCCACCAAATGGTCAAGTGCTATAGTTTTTCATCCGGTGTTCGCATTCCTTCATTTTGCGAAATTCATTCAAACAACCGGGAAAAAGAATTTTCAAAGAGTTTAATGAAAAACCATTTGTTTTGAGGCAAAAGGCCACAAGTTCATTGCTTGCAGTGATCCAAGTAGATTTTGCATCCGAACGCGCAAAACAAACTAAATTTGTGACAACACTTGGAAAATCTGCCGTAAAATCTTTGCCTCAAAAATTGAGAAAAATGATTTGAGAAAATGATGAACTGTTATTTTGTGCAAGCAAAAAGAGGAAACAAAAATAGAACTTCGGAAATCTTATCAATGTGATGAAATGCATTTTTTTTTGAAGCGGAAATTTCGATGCAGTTTTCACTTCTTAAAGTTGCCTTTTCACCTTTCATTTGTTGACAAATAGTATTCGTCGAATACATTGAAAACTGAAAAAAAGGAAGAACTGTTTTCAGGCATTTTGCTTTGGATCAAACGAAACAAAAAACCATTGCAAACCATTCCAAGCAGAATTCGATAGCACCGAATTCAAAAATATGCACCACAAACCACAGATTGTATCAAACTCTGGAAACAACTCGTCAATTTTTTTAAGAAATTTGTAAAAATCTTAATTTTCAAAAAAATTTATTAGGAATAACCAAAAAATCTGTGTAAAAGTCTCGTAGATATCAGAATCTATCGAAAATACAATGAACGGGACGAATTTTGAGCACTGAAAATTTCTTTTATTTTATTAATTTGAGTTTTCAATAACATGTTTTGAATTAAATATTTTTGAAAGAAAGCCACTTATTTTTTGCAAGACTTGCATGTGGATGGCTCGCGCCTCAACATCAAGTAATTTTGACCTGTCCGAATTTGTTTCTCACGTGATAGTGTCCATGCTGGTTTCATAGAATTTTTCAAATGAATGTTGAATTCTTTCATTGAATCTTCAAACGTTTGATAAAATGATTCATCAAAATGCACGAACTTCAATGTTTGCAATTTAGATTTTTCATCGAAATTTTTGAACATGTTTTTCAGGGAATCGAATTCATTTTCAAAAAATTGTATCGTGAATTCTTTGATGTGATTCAATTTTTCAATACATTCAACGGCTTTATATCCATTTGCAAAAAGTTCCACTGTTTCCAATTCCTTGAAATAATTGATAAAATGAACGATTCGACCATCAGTTCGACCTCCAATCAAGGTGAGTTTTTTCAGGTGTGGCATATCAAATGAAAGATCTCCGATTAAAGTTCGAAAAAAATCAAATATAATAATAAAGTGCTCCACTGATGGAAGTTCATATACTGTGTTATTGTTTGCACGTAACAAAAACTTTTCACCAGGTCGATCAACTTTAAGTGTTTTTAATTTCGTCAAATGTTTTGCAATCGAGTGTATTGTTTCCATTCTACTGGGCCTTTTCAGACAAATCATTGTCATGTTCCCATTATTTGCAAAAATATCTTCAAGTTGATCGTTTTGTATCGAACAGGTGAACAGCGTTAATTCTTTTAATCCGTTTACATTTTTCATGTAATTTACATCGATTATAAATTCGAGCAGCTTTAATGATTCAAGTTTTGGAAATATTAAATTCAATTTGAATTTTTTCCAATTGCGGTGACCCTTCAATTGAAGCTTTTTCACTTCTGGAAAAATAATGGTATTTTCTCCATCTGATATTTCTTCCCAAAATCCACCATCATCGTGCGTATCAATTCGTAGCTCTTCTAATTTGTTTGCATATTTTTTGATAATATTCTCGTTGATTTGTTTGTGTGGAACATCATCACTTAGGGAGCTGTAACGAATTGCGATTTTTTTTACATGGTCGCCAAATTTCTGGAAAAATAGCATAAGTTTTTGATAGTTGCTGATTCTCAGAAAAAATTCGCCATCGTGATAAATTTCAATGATATCAGCTTTCTGCTCAGATGAACAAATTTCTATAATGTGACCTTCTAATATGCGGTTCATTACGAGGTCCGTTTCAGGTATTATATACGATCGTAGGGCATTGTGTATTGTTTTGAAATCACTTTTACTGACAATCAATTCAATTATATCATTTGGCAATGATGGTAGATCTACTTCGATATCATTGATTGGTGCATTTTCTATCTGATTCGGTGTGGTTGGATTCCCAGCACCTTCACATTGGATATCATTGATTGGTGAATCTTGTACCCCGTCTGTTGAGAGTGCACACCCACCTTCACATTGGACTATCTAATTTTAAGAACAAGAAAATGTTTTCATTTTGAAACAAAAAATATCAACAATTAACTTACAATTCCTTCGAATATGACCAGGACCACAACCAAGTCGTAGGTGAAACACATTTTTGCACTTTTAATTCTTGAAAATGGAACTCTTTCTCTGGACAACGATTCAAACTTCAAATCAAAAAAGCAAATTTGATATTTTTTTGAAATTTGAAAATTTATTCGTTTCTGTTTGGAGTTTATTGATTTGCTATGTTATAACAAATGAATAATAATAATGAACGATAGAAATATACATCATTATTTTGTAGAATTCGCTCTATAAAAAAGGAATTCTTCTTGAATTTCAATTTGATGAACTTCGAAAAATGGAATGTGTGAACCAGAAAATATATTTTAAATGGATGTCTTGGTAACAGGTAAATGAATAAAATAGTTCCAACACTCGTTAAAATTCCAATAAAATACAATTTGTCAACTTGTAATCATTCTTTTTCTGCGTATAAATTCAGGCGAAAACAATTACTATTATTCTTGTAATGAAATAATGATGAAAAATTTACAAATCGTTGGCATTTTCCAAGTTATACCTAAATCCAAAATTTTAGATCGATCGGAAAACAATTGACAGTGTTCTAATAATTTTTCATAATTAGAGAAAAAAAAAACGGGAAACAAACCAAATGTAGTAATGCACCTTGTGGTGCATAAAAAGCATTGGATTTAACAATAGGATCATTCATGTGCATCATAAAACTGACTCCATTCTGTATTGTGTGTGTGTGTGTGCATCACATTTATTTCCGTTCAGAGGTTCAAGTGCAGCAGACGAGATTGAAACCATTTCACGGCTATCTCTCTTTGTCCCATTTGGTCTTTCTTTCCTCCGTTCTTCATGTTCTTTTCTCCAAAAGCGAAATAAAAATTCAGCAAAAAGTTGAATGGAAAGAAACTAAGAAAAATTCGCATTTAATTCTTTTGATGTTCACACAACACACAACAATTTGAAGAAAAAAAAGAGAAAAAAAAGGAAAACAGAAGACATCAACAATAACAAAAATCAGCGAATGAATGAATTTCATTGCGAAAGACACTGGCAAACAAAGGCAAGCCAAGGCACAAATGTAACTTGAGAGCAAACCAAGTAGCAAACAACAACATTCTTATTAAAAGCCAACACCAAAGTACAAAATTGTATATTTATTTATCGTGTTCCGTTTCGAATAAAAAAATTCTTTTGTTTTCATTCCATTTACCGTTTGGTTTGCCAGCAACAATGGAATTTTTCAAAATCGGGAAAAAGCATTAGCTTTTTGTTTAAAGGTTCGCAATTTCAATCAATTTTCTATCTACCTAGCAGTGATAGGCAACTGATAGAGAGAAAGAGAAGAAAAAAAAAATGAAAACCACTTGACGCGCATTACCGATCCGGGTCGGAATGGAAGATTTTAGGAGCAAAAAATCCAATATATAATTCTTTGACAAGAAAAAAAAGGCGCATCAAAAAAGAAATCCGAAAGAAGAAAATGAAACAAATCCATTGAATGAAAAAAACGAAACGGAAATTTATTTCAAGTGGAAAAAAGAATTCCAAATGGATTCATCGGTATGTCTATCGGCTGCCGTTGAAACGTGTACTTTTTTCCATTATTTTTCTTTAAGTCTTCGTCAGCACCCTAGCAACTCTCACACGCATATAAATTACAAAATTAATTTCAGAATTAAATTTCGAAATAAAAAAAAGACAACAAGAAAAGAAGATATGGAACAAAGTTCAAAGCCACACACTGACACATCAATCAGAGAAAATGACGAATGACGAAGATATTTATTATCATTAAATTGAATCGAAATTCGGATTTCAAAACAAATGAACGAAAGTAGAAAAAACTGACACAAAAACATATTCATTTGATATAATATTTGAAATTGAAATGAGAGCAGTGAATGATTGAAAAATGCATAGTAGGTGTGCTCAATACCGACCCCCCCCCCTCCCCTCCAAAAAAAAAAACAAAACACAAGGACCGACAACATATTTATGTATGTAAATTGGATAATATGAAAACGAGTAAACAATTTCAAATGAATTTATTGCACGCAATTATATGATGATGATAAAAAACTCGCCTGGAAACGCCTGAACGATGAATTTCATTCTAAAAATACTCTACAAAAGTATTTGAAATGCTAAAATGTATTTTCGATTTCTAATGAAAGCACACAACATGGCAATGATTGTACGCTAAAAATAAATTCTTTTTCTGTAAGTGCTAATGTTACGAGCATATGACCGCAATGACTCGACATCAATGTAGACGTTGCCATTTAAGCAACGAAAGTGAAACTTTTCATTATATTCGTTTACCGTCTGCATTATTATTATTATCATTAAATGAATGCGAAGTTTAAGCCAAGTAAGTAAGTAAGTACCCGTGCTCATTATTGCTTTTATTGAGATCGCAATAAACTGTGCGATTTAAAATCTGCATTTTATTTTTATGCTTTTGTTTTTCATATTATGCGATAAACGTTACGAACTGTTGCTGCCAGTTCCTACGCCCGGTCAGAGTGAATAATCCAAAAGAAAAAAAAACAATCATCTTAGTAAAAGTGTTTATTGAACGTTTCGCTACTTGAATGGTAAAAATTTTAATCGCCATTTAATGTCAGGACTCGTATGTTTATTAAAATCCTGTAAAAATTTACTTTCGAAAAGTCATTTCAACCGCACCAGGCGGTGATTTCGATTTTAATTGAGACATGTTTTATCAGACTTATTTCATTTTTCAGCGGTGATAAAGAACATCGCCATCATCGATTGTGTGCAAAATTCGAGGAAATAATTTTTTATTTTTCGTTTTTGTGTAGTAAAAGTGGAGACGTTTAGACAAACTTTATGTTTTGTTTAACAGATTTTCAATTGAAATTGGCCAATTGTGCAAATGAAACATTTGTACGATGAGTCTACAAAGTTCCACACACACACACAATGTGTTCGCTGGTAGAATATCAATAAAATAAATATTGTGAATCCCATTCGATCGGTGATTAGATGAAAAGCAATTGGAATTTAAAACACTTGAAATTGATTTTTTGCTCCTTTTTCAATCTTTATATTTCTACTTCTCGACTCAATAATGATGTTATTTTGGAAACAATGCCGTTAACAATACCAATAAAACATGTTTTATATCTAATTACGTTTTACTGTGTCGAATTATCAACTCCGGAGTCCGTGAAAGCTATACATTTTTAAGAGGAATCCTTAAGAGACCGAATTCCTTAAGATTTCAGACTTCGCGGGTTTGAGAATTTTATTAAGTACTTTTTTTCTTCATTGGATTGAAATGTAATGGTGACTTCGATGTTTTTGTGTTGGGTGAATGGTGAATGAATGAAATCAAGTGGATCATTCTTCTATATATTTATATTAAAATAAGTAAACATTGAATGTGAATGAAACTTAAAAACAAAAACAATGAACTCGAAAGCCTCCGAATTATTTTGTTTGCCAAATATGGAATGGTGGATCCTTGCACGCTTTCTGCTCTTCTTAAATCGCAAACTTCCACGGCCCAAATCGTTATTATTTTCCGACAACGAATTTTTGTGTAACCAATTCGGAGTGCCATCAAAAATTTTCATAAGCGATAAGAACTTTGCGTTTTGATGTGTTTCAATTGAGTTCATTAAAAGTAAAATGTTCAAGTGGAACGTTCTTCATTTCTGAAACCGTTGACGAAAATGAAATGCTCCCCGGTGAACATTATTTTTCGTACCGAAATGTTTACTGTTTGCAACAGCAGTTGTGTTTAGTTCAGTGATGGACGACCATTCATTTTACTCAAGAAATCCTTTTTCCTTGATTCAAGATTTTATTTGTTTTCCAAACCGAAAGAAAGTTTGTTATCAGTGAAAATTCCTGAATCTGTTTTCCATTCACCAAGAATAGTAAAAGTTCTTATTTTTGAATGTGGGTTATCTTTTCGATGGTATGTCACAAACTTTGAACTTTTTATGCAGACACAGATAAGAATGCCACAATGATTTGGAATTTTGCATCTGATCAATCGATATAAATTAAATGGTCATTTTTCTTCGTTCAAAAATTATTTTCATGGCACAATTCGCAAGTCTTTAAATATTGTATTAAACATGGTCTCAGAATAGAGTTTTAAGAATGCCAACCAATTGCTCTCTCAATTATAGCAAGTAATAAAAAAATCTACTCGAATCAAAACTCAAAAAAAAAACATTCGTAACAAACTCAAAATACA
>GL501436.1:452895-487696 GCA_000149185.1 Mayetiola destructor
TAGTAAATGATCACAATCGCACAGATTTCACAGTCCGAACCGTGTGCCTTGTGACAAGGATTTGAATAGCAGTAATTGGAAACAAGAGAATAATAAAGTTGGTTTGAAAAAAAAAATACAAAAAGGGTTAAAAAATAGTCGTCATTCGACTGAAAAATAAACTCACATAAATTGGTCGACGTAAACTTTGTGCCAAATTATCGATCAGGGACGAATGGATAGCGTATGGGAAAATGGTCCATCGACAAAACTAAAGAAATCTATTTACCACAAATAGAGTTCCCCGAAACATCCATTCTCTTTTCTCATTTGTTTTCTATTCAAAGAACAAACAATGACAGCAACAAAATAAAAATAAAATCTGAAGCATATTAAACAAATACATAGCTATGCAAATGGTGTTGAACTGATAGATGGTTCTGTGCATACGATACGATACGTAAATCTAAGTTCGACCTCTTTTCTGTTTTTCTAAACAGAATGTGTATAATGTTGAAAGCGATTTTTCGAGCTACAAATGTAATATATCAATTTGTTCAATATATATATTCAATGCAATAGAACGTTTCAGCTAGGAATGAAATTGCATGCATTTAATGGCTTATAACTTATAAACTATAAACATTGTTGATTTTCCCTTTCTCGCCCTCATTTTGAGCATTGCATTTATTTGTAGTTGGTCGAACTTCTGAACAGAAAATCATTTGCTTTGAATTTTGCAGTGGCTTTATCAAAAATACTTTTGTCTTGTGGTATGGCAAAAGGGGAAAGAGGCATATAACACAAATGAACTGATAAATTATGCACTGCATCGTAAAACGCAATCAATAGCCTAACTACAGATATAAACATATTATGTGCAAATTGACCGACAAACTCCGAAAGGGATAAGAATATCCATGAAACGGCAAAGAAGATTACAATGATGGCAACCGGTGCGAGAGGATGTTGAAATGTTTAATGTGCCAGTTGGCAATCGATCTCTATGGTCGATTTCGATGTCGGAACGTTGAATGAAAGTCAACAGGTTCTTGGTGTTTTTATGCCCGATGCCCGAATTTGTGTGTGTTTGTACATTTGAATAAATGCATTTTCTATTAGCTGTTTAAATGCTTTGAATTTTGAATAGAGTTCGACCAAACCAATGCACGCGCCATAAATACGGGAAGCATATAAATTAACCGAATCAAATGTGTTATTTTGAGTGCATAATTTTCTTCGAAATTTGCAAGCTTAACAATCAACACACAGTACACAATGGACCGGGTGCAAATTTCACACAATTCAAAAACACATGCGATGGGTGTAAGTGAATATTCGCATTTAGATTCAGATACCGATCGGCCGGGCCGACTTGTATTGACCGTTTGACTTTCGAAATGCAATTTTAAATGCAAAATACGTGTTTATTTCCATTCAAATGGATTCTTTTGAGATGCTGACAATTCCAAAGTTTATGTTTCTCATTCTTCTTTTTCCTTTTTTGCTTTTTTTTTGGCTGAACCGAACATAACATTGATTTTACTCTACGTTTGGTCAAATTAATATACGAAATTACACATTTAATGGAGAATTTGAAACGAAGCCTGATCAGTTCAATCTCAGACAATGAAATTCATGCAATAATCGAATTAGTAACAAACAAATTTTCCGTTAATGAAATTCTTCTCCACACAAAATTTCTACATAGAATAAAACAGTGTAAATATGTTGACTGTGGAAAATAGACGCTTTTTCATTGAAAATTCAATTATTTATGTATTTAGTTATAATTATTCGCATGAGATGAGGAATATGAATTTGGAAGCATTGGATCTAGAATATGCGAGAATGTATTGAAACGAACAAAGCCAGGCTAATTTCGATTCCCCTAAACGTTAAAACAATAATAGAATTAATGAAGCGAATTGGCTTGAGTTGCGTAGGTATCCACATCGACAAGAAAAGGATCCAAAGTAAACACACACTCAGACACGCATGCACACATGCACACCGAACAATTCACAAAATGAATCTTTTTGTTGGGTAAAATGCAAAAACAGTTTTCATATTGCCATTGCAGTTGTTTAATGTTGAATATTCAAGGGTTGATTCACAACCAATTATTATCATTATTATTCATCGAAAATGTACGCTTCATTTCTAGAATAGAAAATCCAATTTTCGAGCCACTGGAGCCCCAGTATGGGCACAGTAGGCGTACTACATATATGGCTTTCATAAAATGCATTCGAAAAAGTAATTATCGACAATGCTAATGAATGCACAACACAGCACCGAGGACAATAAAACGAGAAAATATTATAGAAAATGAAAAAAATGGAAAAAATAAAAATGAAAATAAAAATAAAACATATAATACCCGAACAAGTCAACTGCATTGCTCATCATATTTCCCATTGAAAATTGAAAAGAAATCACAATGATTTGTCAATGCGAGTCCTTTGTTCTGTCACATATTCCGTATGTTCCATCAATGGATAGATTTTCACGTACAATTTTTTTCTTTTTCATCGTTTCGATTGCAAATTGCAGCGATTTTTATTATTTGGGGCTGTGTTTCGGTTAATTTTTTCCGCTTTGATCAGAAACATGGCGTTTTTTTTCGTACGTGTTTATTTTATAGTGATTCGCTGTAATGCTAATGTTAAGTCTATCGAAATGCCTGCATCAAAACGGAATAGAACAGCAATTGAGTCTATGACAGTACGAACTGCATATTGTAGCAATGAAAAGTTTAAGTGAAATATAAAACTCCATCTGCTTATGCAAAAGAAATGGAATCCCTTAAATTGGTCTCAACGTTTCGCCCCTCAATCTCTCTTAAAATCTCATCCTTCCATATTTCTCTCTCCCTCACCAACTCCATTCATGGCTTCATTGTCAATCCTCCGAAGCACGCATAAAAGGATGAACATTTGATGGCTGCTTCAAAACATCTCTCACCCTCTCTGTCTCTCTCTCTCTTTCGAAAGAAAAAAAACTCTACAAAAACACACATACAGCCGCAGTTTCAAATAGAAATTTAATGCACATGCACTTTCGCCATCCACTTGGGATGATGCAAATAGCTATGTAAACGATAAGTGCTTATGCTAATCAGCGATTCGATGGGTTTTCGTACGTTTCTGTTTTCAGGAGCTCAGTTTTGCCACTCTTCATGTTTGTTCATTGTTTTATGAAAGATCCCGCGAATAGTCTCACGGTTTCAATGATCAAGTGAGATGCAGCCTCAAAGAATTTTCTCATTCGAAACAATTTATTGTTTGATATATGCCATTGACTACAAAACTCCTGGAATGATGTCTGCGCGAAAAATTCCAACCAGCCCAAGCGACTCTTTATGCATATAATTTTTTTTGTTAAATTCAAAATGAACTCATTTGCTTTCAGCACTCACCGAGAAGAATTCTTTCATCAACAATTGCTGTTGATTTTTTGTTGAGCAAAATTACGCGGCTGGCATTCAAAACATAGCCAAACGCAAACACAAATGCACACTTTCAAGCGCGTGCATCATGCATATCTGAAACATTTTCTTTTCCACTCTATTTTGAAAATTTCAATTCAACTAAAATGTCAATGAATGGAAATGGATGCGAAACGATTCTTTGGTGCGTTCGATGTTGAATGTTGCATTTCTTTTAGTGTTTTATTTCTTTTTGAAAAAACGATAAGTTTTTTTTTCTTCATTTCCCTTAAAAAGCAAACATTCAGCCCTGAATCAAACGAATGATGAAGAGATAAATTACGAATTTGCATCGTTGTTATCATTGGTACTTTGTTCATGTTGCAAATTCATTACCTCTCCGGCAGCCACTGATTCGATGAGTAGTATCGTTATGGAAATTTGTTTAAGATGATACCTGTAGCACTTGCTACGGCATGATTATCTAGTGCAATTTCAATGGTGCAATTAGCAGAATGAGTCGGAAAAATGAGACTTCATTTTTGAAACTAATTTAAAATTTTTGTTGCTCGATCCAAAGCCAGAGAACATATTGTGTGCATCGTGCATCGTGCATCGTGCACAGACTATACACTATACACTATTCATGCATTTTTCGATTGCAAAATTTGTCGAGTAACTTGAGCGCATAATTGAAATAAATTTTTATTAGGCTTCTCTCTCAGTTCATTCGAAATAATAACCAAACGTTGACAGCCATCAATGTCGACAAATGGAAAAACAGTGAAAAGAGATGGTAAGTTTTTAATGAACAAAAAAAAAAAAAATTTATGAATGAATCGTGGATCTGAAAACCAAACATAAGGATCGACGCGTTTATGTTTCAATCAACGAAAAACGATTGTTTTTCTTTTGAAAATAAAAACAACGCGAATTGAAGAGTGAACGCAAATACGAATAGTGTTCTGAACAGAAGGCGAAAAATAAAAAAGAAAAATCTGGAATGATGATTTTAAAAGACCGTGAATGATGAGTATCACGTCAATTCCATCATAAATTACCAATTTCAATTCGCATTGAAAAATGGAATAAAAACAACTGAATAAGAAAGAAACGAAACAAAACACAGACTTCAAATGTTTGTTGTTTTTTTTCGTAATTTTTTTTTTCTTTGAATGAATTAACAAGAATGTAAAGGATTGAATATTTGTCTGTTGGCTACGAAAACAACTATGGTAAACTATGTAGAAACAGGATCACATGACATTTCCACCTCAACATATTGAAACCATTGTCTTGCAGGCCGTGTATTTTGTATCGGTCCATTTGCCATTTGCGTTTTATTGTTTTGAATGACAGAGCATCCAAACGAACGTTGACACGATAAATGAACGAATGACAAAAACCTAAAAATTCCCTATTCATAATTTCGAAATTTGCAATACGCAACGTTGAATGTTGTTTTGTAAAAATGGTTTCAGCTAAAACAGGGGCCACATTATTAGCTTTGACAAGCCTCATAAAACAGGAAATTAGTATAATTGAATTTGTCTTGTGTGTGTATGTTTTTTTCTCTCTCCTCATCTTTTCTGTTGTCGAATGCTCTTTGTCTTTGATATGATTGTTTTCGATGCTGCTTCATCTTGTTCTCTCTTTCTCGCTAGTGTCTTTTTTCCTTCTTTCACCAATTTAATCATTACCATTTTATTTTTCTCGACCGACCGTCATCACTGAACAGTTTATTTCCATGTTTCGCTATCAAATAATGTGTTTGTGCAGTATGGCTTTTCATTCTTCCTGCGCGTTTTTTTTTCAAATCGAATTTGATGCAGGTAGTTAGCATTTGTCTGGCAAATTTTCTGAATGGTTATGGATGTTGGATGTCAAATGAATGGAAAAATGAGACATTTTTAGTGGCTCTGTCGACGACGACGACGACGACGACATCGACTAATTGAAAACAATGCAATGGGCTGTGTGTTGTGTGTAATGGCGAACACTTTGCGTGTTATTGTATACACGATTCATTGTGTTCAATGTTTACCGTCACAGAATTCAAATCGTTCTGCCAACAATGTATGTCTAAATGCCTGTTTTAAAGCAATTCCATCAAATATATCAACAATGCGTTGTTCGCGATCATTGTCGTTTGTTTGCACGTTCGCTTTTTATAGTGATTGAATTATCATATTTGATGCTCATGTTTTTTTTTCTCGAAATGTTTTTGTTCCTTATAACGATAAAACCTAATTAATTCTTTTCACTGAATGTGTTTTTCATCTAGTTCCATTCATTTTGCTGACGATGCGTTTGCCCTTTCCATCCTTGTTGCGAACATCCTCTCAGCTAAATTGAAAGGAATTCCATTAACGAAAATCCAGTCTTTTTTTTCTTCTTCGTATTGTATTTCACTTTGGCAAAAGCATTTTTCCGTTGTTTTTCACCAATCCCAGTTTGAGTCCTCATCGAAGGCGCTCATCCAATCGGCAAAGGAATTTCAATGTCAATAACAAATTCAATCGACTCCACATCATAACGAATAAATAAAGTGGCGTGGAACCGATTATAATGCAATCAGACACAATGATGATGGTATGTGGTAGAATCTTGATTTCATTCATCTGTTTGAAATGATGATTGTTTCATACGTTATCGAATTATCACAAATTGATTGAAATTGCATCGCATACAGTTTACATATACGATACAATTTTTCGTTTGTGTGCGAAGTAAACAATGAATGTTTTCATCGATATGTTGACGAATTGAATGCCAGCGTATGTTTCTGTTTGCGAAAAGTGTTTTCACATTCATTGACATCATTGTCTTTTAATTCAACAGAGAGGAAATGAAATGAATGTAATGTAAACTGTCATTTTGTCATTTTGATGAGGAACGCGTTTGATTGAACCTTGACAACGATTCATACGAAATAATTGCTTCAGATTCAAATTGAAAGTAAATAAAGGCTTCGAATATAATTCGAAATTGATTGCAAACATGTGAAAGACATGCAATTGAAATTAACATCGAATTGTTAACACAATCGCTCCATTCGACAAATATATTCAAATGTGGTTCAATATCATGAATATCATGAATATAATAATAACGAGACACAGAGCACAAAGCACAATGTGGAATTTTTCGTTTCCAAAATATGTTGGTATTCCCGGTATGAAAGCAGCAACTAAATTATTTATCGTTCTCATTCCATAAGCAGAGCATCCATTTTGGATACAAGTTAATGTTTTCCATAAATTACGATTACTATTGTTATGAGGAAAAAAGAAACGGTTCGTTTAAAATTCCCTTTCCACTCAAGGTATTTTGAAGCAAAATATCCGAAATATTTTGCTGCTGAATATTAATGAACCGAGTCCGAAGGAAATTGACTTCGATTAATATGCTGTTTGCTATTGAGTCGAATGACGTTGCAATTCCGAAGTTAATGGCAAAACAATGAGCTTTGTGGTTGGATTACTTCGTAAAACATTGAAAATGACCGAATCGAAAATCCTTGACCGAAATTGACAATGAACAGCCGAAATGAGAACAACAATGGTACCTTTTGGCTAAGCTCCGAAATGAAATTTCGAACGCCGGATGACGATGGAAAATTAAATGGTAATGGAAAATAAACTGAATTTCGGAACATATGAATTTAAATCACAATAAACTTTGTTACCAACCTAAAAACAAAACAAAAAAAAACACCCCTTGTGAATGTTATCCCATATTGCCTACGGCAATTCAAACCACACATTCATCCAAATCATATAATGCATTTCCATTAACTATTGTCCTAATGATTCAGACATAATATGGATGCTTTTTTGGAGTCAATTTTTCAATTTGCCACAACAGAGAAACTTGCCTAGTGTTATTATTATTTGAATTTGGAACATAAAGTATAACGTATACACACCAACATACAGGGCTGTCAATAATTTATCAGTTTGAAAAGAAAAGAGACCTGGAAGTTGTACCATAGCACTACTGTATTGTACAATATATAATACTACTCTATATATGTATTTGTAATATTTTCGCACACAATGCGGCCGCTGGCATAAAGTCAAATTCAATTATATTTATCTAATTTAAAAATTCATGTGTCGCTTTTTTTGTATGTGGCTTTGAATGCTCATTTTCCTTGCTCCTTCGCTAATGTCATTCGTAAACTTTGCCTTGTTCAACCGTAACACGAGCACTGCTAACTTTACGAAATATTCAAATTAAGTTATGAACTCATCCGAACAAACAGGACGCAGGAGGGAAAAAGACTGCCGAACCGGTAATGTCGTCTGAAAATTACTTAATTGATTTGATTTGAAAACAACAAAAAAAGAAACGTCTGATGAGTTTTTCATCTAAATACTTGCTCGCTGTTCGAAGTTAGTCGCCTTTTTGGGCCATTTTGATTACAATGAAATATGCACAATTGTTGACTGATATATCATTCGATTATATCGCTTCGCCCCAAACGCACTTTCCTATTGCATTAAGTTAATAAACGTTAAATTCTCCAGTTTCGAGAGAATTTTAATTGCAACTGAGGATCCAAATAAAAAGCGCTGAAGAAATAATGAATTGATGGTGCACTGTCTTTTGCACCGAAGGTTCTCTGCATTATTTACATACATTTCATATGTTTTTTCGACATCAAATAAATTGAACTTTTGTGGTTTCTTCTCACAGAGTGATTGCTTGGGAACATTTAGCTCAAATATTAACTTTCTTGGCGCCATCTGACATTTTCCTTATCCTTTATGTTATTCAGTATGATGCACGCCTGAAGTTATACATAAACATTGTAGATTCATCACACAGAGTAACATGAACGCAAAGGCAATTTTCAGATGGCGCCAAAAAATGACATTTGAGAATATTTGACTTGATAGAACTATGTGTTTTTCCTAAAATCCTGAGAGGGGTTTGTTGAGTTTGATGGATTTCCAGATTTGATAAAGATTATTTTTTTTATTGTTTGAATGCTTTTATTATATTACATAACATTTTCGTTATTTACATATTTAGTCTCAATTCGGCAGCCATGAAAATTTAGGAGGAGATCCCGAATTACCAGGCGACTTATTGATTTCAATATTGATAATTTCTTCTAAATGATTGTAATTTGGAAAATCATTTAATTCACCATCTGAATCATCTTCTGCGAATGCTTCGTCACCAAACTCTTTTATAACCGTTTTTAATCCTCCATTCAATTCGTGTTGCTGAAGCTCTTCCTTAGTGGCACGCCAATTTCCCCAATAAATTGTAATACCATACTTCCGAATCTCATTTGAAATCATTAACAAAAAATCTTTCCAATCTTGGCGCGTCAGCTCAAACTTATTCATGTCGTCCATTTCACGGCTTTTATGGAAATCTGAGCAAATATTATCATTGTTAGATTCTATTTTTTCATTGGGAATTATAAGATTCGTTGAGAGCTCACCTGTTATAAAACTTTGGCTCGAACGGAACATTATGCGTTTAGAATCAACCCTGCCATGGAATATTCCCTTGGTATGCATATGCTCTGTTTGAATAACCTACATGAATACAACAATCAAAATAATTTTAATATTTCGCATTTTAAATTTTCAAATATTTAATAAAATCTCACGAAATTTTTGAATAAAATCATTATATCCAATGGATAAATAATTTTTCCTTCTCTCTTAATATCATAAAGGCTTTTATCAAGCTTTGTCATAGCTATCAAATGGTATTTATTCCATGCACCTTCATAATAAACATTTGGAATTCCGAGTTCTTCTATTTGTGAATTATTATGTGCTTTCAATTTTTCAAATATTTTCAATTCTTCCACAGCGACTTCAATATGTTCTTTTGGAATGAATTCGATTGCTACCGGAACTTTCGAACCATCATCCTTTACGAACATCCCTGAAATTGAAATGAAAATCATTTAAATTTCGAAATTGAAAGGATATAAAATGCCTTTAGTGAACCTGCATAAACAAATGTCTTCTCTCTTTCACTCATAAAACCATTTTGATTTAATATTAAGATGTTATTCACGATCTTCTTTCCTTTGTAGTTATCTAGTTTTCTCACGTCTTTGGCATACGTATACGGACGTTCATCACCGCAATTCTATCAAAATGATGGACATTTCAAAAAAATTTTTGGCAATACAAAAATCATCTAATGTCTAACATTTCAAATGAACACAATACTTACAATATACGGCAAAGTGATGAATAGAAAAATTAAAACTTTCAATTCCATCGTCGATTATTTAGACTTGAAAACAAAAATTATGATGAGCTATTAATTGAACTTTTAGAAAAATACCCGAAGAAAAACACACATTAAATTCACTACAACCATACACTAATTCACATCATACACCAATGTTACATCAATATCCATCAACATTCACAACATCTGTATTCATTTGGCGCGAATATTAGTGCAAAAGCGCCACGCACTAGAGTTTGATGTCTGATTGAATCGACTTTTGGAAAACGGATTTTCAAATAGCCGTCGCGAGCCAAAGCAGAATAAAAAGCAACAAAATGTGACAACAACATGAAACACGAAAGCTACTTACAATTTATTTGTTTCGATTTTTTGAATAATAATAATTTAAACTCCTTTTCGTATATTTGATATTTTTTCACTGCGTACGCTTTCTACCGATTCCCAATCTACATCTAATTGTACTGAAAACTGTCAGTGTTGACTATTCCAACATCATTTGCCGCAAATGAATACAGATATTTTGAATGTTGATGGATGTTGGGGTAACATTAGTGTATGATGTAAATTGATGTATGGATTTAGTGAATTTGATGTGTGTTTTTCTTTGAGTATTGGTGACACTGTTTAGTACATATACGATATTTTGTCTGGTGCCAGAAATGTGAACAGATGGTTCAGTATGAAAATAATTCGCATTTATTTTTAGTTTTTTCTTTTTTTTTTCAAAGTTCAATGAGTAAAGCGTTTTTAAATAATAATGAGAAATTCGAATTCATATTCGAACTTAGGATTCGGAAAAAAATTCAATGATCCTCTGTATAAGTATTATAGTGTAATACACTAAGTGTATACTGTATACTTTATGAGGTAGTTTTGGTTTGAAATATGCAATTTATATCGCAATGAGAGAATTTTTTCATCAAAAAAAAACATTTGTTTCGCTAAACCAACTTTATTTTAGACGAATATTTGGTTTCAAGTTCGAGAATTATAATAACTGAGATGACGAGTGAAGATCTGCATATTGTATTCAAAATGTTTACATTCATTGTTTGATATACTGTAGAGGTGAATCCAGTGCAAATCGAATTCTAGCTTGTCGCTATCGTCCCGAATAGGGGATGACGGTTGACCACGGAACGAATGACATGACACCGATAGTTATGTTGCCGGTTGCCATTGAAGGCGTCGTTTTCATTCAACATCAATTTTTTCTCTTCTTTTACTAGCGATTCTCGCTGCCACACCAACAACAAGTCGATAACATACGAAAATAATCATTATATCAACGATGGCAACAGAAAACGATACACATAAATGCATGACTCATGTTTAATTTCCCTTATTTGCGTTTGGATCTATCGATAGCGAATAATCATTGTGTTGAGAATCGATCTGCGTTTAATGATTGGCTCATCATACTGTGAACAAAGCACACGTATCCGCACAAAATTTACCTAATTTGTGCAAATAAAAACAAATAAATGCCGAAAATGCCGGTAGATTATTTTATCTTATATTGCCCGTTTTTATCAACACAATATGGCTGCAGTGCATACACAATAACAGATTTACGCTTCTAAATTTTATTCTCTCTCTCTCTCTTTCTCTCTCTGAGAAAATTGGATTGGCTTGTAATGCTGCCAGCTAAATGACATTTTACATTTCACTTGAATTTTGGAATTGGCAACATTTGTAATTGAGGTAACCAATTTTGTTGTACGATTTTCTACAAAAGATACGCGCAATTTTAGATATTCATTCGCTTGACTTTGATCTTGATTTGGATTTTCCCATGTAGGGAATATTTTCCGTTAATTCCAAATATGCAAATTTTATCGAAAGAAATAGAAGAAACCGATGTCACCATGATGACAACAGCAAATTACGTTTTGTATTTATTCCTTGCGGCAATAATTCTCATCGTTGCATTGTATTTTTTGGTTTCATTTAGGTGAATAGTGTTATTATTTTTTGGGTTCATCATCAGGTGGGCATGTGCCTAAATAAACCACAAATAATATCCTTTGTCACCTTTCCATTTATTATCGAGCATCTTGTTCATGAGCATTGTGAATACGGCCAATGTATATACATTATGCATATATATACCACATTCGGGGCTACAGAGATTCACTCTTGTTGTAAATAAATTTAATTTCATTTACTTTGAATTGAGAAATTACATTATTATAGATCGAAAGAGATGTTTGAGCACAGACGGTTCTATTTCCATCATTGCATATTGGTTAAAAGCCAAAAATGTGTGTTGAAAAACCCTCTAAACTCGAATTGAAATTTGAAATACCCAACTGATGACGATAGTTCACCGAATTTAAGTTCTGAATTCCATTATAATAATGTACGATAAATGAAGTTAAATAATTTTTTTTTGCGAAAAATAGCATCGCATGCATGAAAATTCAAAAAGTCACGGTGGCATTGGAACAATGTACAATGCAGAAAACAGGTAGTTATATGTAAAATTAAATTTAAAATCAAAAATTATGGTTTAAATACAGGAAGCAAGAAGTACAGGAGCCAATGCAACCATCTATTAAGTTTGCATTAATTTAGTTGGCTCATGTTTGAATGGAACAAAACCGACAAAAAGACAATCTCAATATAATTTCAATGACAATGGGGGCCATTGTACTATATTATGCAACACATTGTCACAAGTCACAAGCTTTTCTGGTTTTGTTTGCTGATTGAAAAAATGAACTGATAAAGTTGATCTTCATGAAACATACAATATATACGATATGTACCTGTATGTTGTAAATTCATTCTCATAATTACCAGTACCACTTTCCATCTAACCACTTTCAACAACACATTTCGCCCATACTTATCGTTTTGCTCGGGCTGCGACATGTACGTCCAGTGTTCCATTGGAAAAGTGGAAATTTCAAGACACAGTATTCTTCGATGTGTATAGTGTTTTTTTTGCGTTGTTGCTGTCGCTTCGGTTTATTGCTTTGTAAGCGACGAAGCATATTAAGTTCCTCTTTTTCATCATTATAATATTTTCAAAACATATCACATCTCCGGTGCCCCCATGATGGTACACATGTATTGTTATAACAAAAACTAATATATTATGCTACACTTTGAAATTATGACAAAATAGCATTGTAAGACCACATTCAAATGTTTTTGCGTATGCCCACAAGAATTTAACTTTATTAAACAAAATGTTGGTGGTAATTTTGTATCACAAATTCGACTGGTGTGGGGTAAATATTTATAAAGATAACTTTGTTAATGTGTTGCTGTTGTTTCGAATATGTTTACCTGCAAAATGTGTAAAACCAATGTGTTCAGTGCATTGTGAGTGTGTGACAATCGGGTCCTTTTATTTTAGGGCAAATATCTAGATCTGGCACTCACTAAAGAACATTTGCTTTAAAATTGTTTCGTCTATTTGTGTGCTTACGAGCCAATGAAAATGTCATCAATTCGGATTTCGTGATTCGAGGCGATTCCAAAATTTTGTCAAAATGTTTACACGTTTCCATTTCCATAAGTGCGAAATTCGATAAATTTAATTAGTTTAATGGAGCGTTGCGTGACAATCTGGTGAATTGGCTGCTTGTATTATATGCCGTGCGTTCGTTGCAACGAAAATCAATCGGAAAACTGTATTAAAATCACGAGCCAACTCAAAGATAAGCCAATAAGCTGTTGAAATGAAATCAAAATACGATACAATTAAAAGGGGACAAAAGAAAATTGAAAATTAAAAATTTCTCAAATCGAAAACTTCAGTTGCTGGTTAATCAATATAATATCGCCCAATTTGAAGGCGATACGTTGATGATGCAATTTTAAAATGATGTGACGAATTTAAATCTGTCGTCTGTCGTTTCGATTGGGATTTGATGGAGTTTTGATTGAAATTTTGTGGCCTAAATTATGGGTATTTCAACGTTAAAATGAAATTCGGTACATTCAGAGCGGTTTCGAAATCTATACTTACTACTTTATAGCAATTTTCACATGCATTCGATATCCAAAAAATATTCACAAGTTGATCGAGGATACGGGCAAGTGAAAGAGCCATGATGGATTCTCGATGATTGCTCGAAACTTTCGTTGCAAAACGATTCGAATAGCAAAATGAATGCTTCGTTCATAAAACTAATTGGCATTGCCTATCGTGTCATTGCATAACAATTGTCGATAATTCCCAAATATTTGAATAGCTTTGGCTGAGCAAATGAAGTGCCGTTTTATTCAGCATTCGATTGTGGCGAGGATAAAGATCATTCTCCTTGATTTTCGATTTTACGTAAATTGTTAAAACATTCAATTTTTCCTGGATAATGGACACAAGAAATGCCACGTATGCCAAATGAAGCTCATTAAAAATTTAGGCAAAAATTGTGAATAGCAGAAAACGGATTGCAAGATATCTTTTAAGAATCCAAAATATAACTGCTGTCGCCACATCAAGCACAAAAATTTGACACATCCAATACAATATCGCCTTTAACGCATTCTGTTTCGCTCGATGTAAATTCAATTTATTTTTTTTCAAAAAATTCCGGAAATTAAACTAGGTTCCAATCGATCGAAAACCGTTAGAAGTTTTTTGTGTAGTCTTCGATTAAAAAATGCTTCAAATAAAATAGCCGATGAATGTAGCGATAAAATGATCATCCAAAATATGTTTACCGAAATTCGAATATTTGCAGTTGCTGCCATCACACTGTTTTTTGGCAAAATCAAAAAATCAATAAAATCGTCCCGTTTAACGTGAGAAAAACTATTGTCAACACTCCCAATGAACGATCAAATTGCCAATTTTGACTTTTGAAATCGGGACTATTCCACAGAGCTGACAAAGTCGGATCAAATTTTGTGATGCATTCAACAATGACATGAAATAGAAATTTAAATTATTCAAATGTGATATGATATGTATTAAAGTGAAGCTTTTGCGCTAATCATGTTATGTACACTGCACCAAAACCTTGACATTAGGAAAATTGTGACTCCGATTTTCATCTGAAACGGAACCAATATTAACTGCAACCGTTTTTGATGTTTACGTTTCCAATATGTTTCGATAATTACAGTCAAACCGTGGCACATAGCGAAGTATCGTGAATATGTAATTAAAATCATTCAAATTGGAATATCATCAACATTTAAATTGTCTGATGAATATTCCTCTTATTACAATGACATAAGCTAGCGAAATAGATGGTTGTTTTTGATGAAAAAATGATTCTCTTATTGCGAAATAAATTGCGTGTTTCAAGCCAAAACTACTAAATTATACATTCATCGTAAGTGCGAATATGTATTTTAATTTCTCATTACTTTTTAAAAATTCATTATTTATTATTGAATTCCGGAAAGAATAAACGAAAAATAAATGAGAATTATTACCATAATGTTGTCATATGTTCTAGTTTCTTGTACCAGTCAAAATATCATATTTAGATGAAATGAACCGAGCAGTGTCACCATATATTATTCGGAAAGTTTAAGCAATAGCTCATCATCGTTTCTGTTCTCAGTCTAAATAATCGACAATGGAATTGAAGTTTTTATTTTTTCTATTGATCATTTTGCCGTATATTGTAAGTATTGTGTTAAGTGTAAATTCGAAATGATAGACCTTAGATGATTTTTGTATTCCCAAAAATATTATTAAATGTCGATCATTTCGATAGATTTATGGTAGGAAAATTCCGAAACGGCTTGTCGAAGAAATGCAACAACTAAATGAATACGCAAAGGAAGGAACACCGATCGCGGATAACAGCTTAATATTATATGAAGATGGTTTTTTGGGCGAAGGCAGTATGGGATTCCTTTATGCAGGTTTACCAAAGCCAATCTATATCCATTAAATTTCGAAATTTAAATTATTTTCATTTCGATCTCAGGGATATTAAAAAAGGATAGACATCCGGTTGCTATCAAATTCGTCCGAAAAGCAAATTCTAAAAGCGTTCAGGAGGAAATTGAAATTTTTAAAAAATTGAAAGCATATAAAAATCCACAAATAGAAAAAAAAGGATTTCCAAATGTTTATTATTATGGTAATTGGAGTTCCTACATCTTGACAGCTATGACAAAGCTTGATGTAAGCCTTTGGGATATTCAGAAAAAAGAAGAAAAACTGCACACACAAATTATTCGTCCATTGGATATGATGATTTTATTCAAAAATTTTGTGAGTTTTTATGATATAATTGAAAATTTAAAACGGGGAATTTAAAATGCGACAGTTTAAAATTGTTTTTATTGTTGCATTCATGTAGGTTATTCAAACGAAGTATATGCATGATAAGGGAATAAGCCACGGTAGCGTTCATTCATGGCACATAATGTTGGGTTTAAAACGAAGTTTTATAATAGGTAGGTTCTCAACGAATCTTATAATTCCCAATGAAAAAATAGAAACTAATAATGATAATATTTGCTCAGATTTCAAAGAGAGCCATGAAATGAAAAAGGAGGCTAGGTTTGAGCTGACGCACGAAGATTGGAAAAGTTTCATTCGTATGACTGCAATGTTTTATGGAATTGAGTATTGTGATTACTGGAAATGCTTCAAAGAAAAGCTTCACAAACGCATTTTGGATAACGGATTGAAGAGGGTTATAGAAAAGTTTGGTGACGAAGCATTTTCAACGAATCATCCACAACGTTTACTAAAATACGACCATCTAGAAGAATTTATCAATAAAGAAATCAAAGAGAAGCGTAGTTATTTGGGATCAACTCCTCTCAAAAATTCATGGCTATCGAATTGGGACAGAATATTTAAATGGCGAAAATGATAAAATAGAATAAAAGCATTCAAAAAATACAAAAAATGATCTCTATCAATTTTTGGAATCCATCAAACTCAAAAAACCATTTCGAGATACTAGAAAAGAGCCACAAAAGATCAATTTATTTAAATTGTTGGTTGTGTGTGGGAGCGAAAATCGCTGATGAAAGAAGAAAAAAAATTTGATGTTGGAACAAATAAAGTTTCTTTGCCAGACGCCTACACTGGCGAATTTATCTCTAAAATTAAGTCATTCAGCAGGACAGATGGTCCTTTTGGATGAAAAATTCTCTTATTGCGAAATAAATTGCGTATTTCAAACCAAAACAACTACATTATAAACTACATTATACATTGAATCTTTTTCCCAACTGTAAGTTCGAAATGCTGCAATTTTTTCCATTTTTTTTCATAACAATGAGGTCATGACGAATATAATACAAACGACAGCCAACATCACTTTCGATAGTAGGTCGTGAAGGTATATTTTTCTGCAATTTATAACGAGTTATTTATGAAATTCAATTTCATTTGTTTTGACAAAATATATTTACGTAACAACATTAGGAACGAATACATCCAAGTGATTTTTCACTTTCGATCCTTTTCATAAAAGAGATGATCGTCCAATGTCCAATCGAATTTCATCAGTTTTAATCATACGTAAAAAAAATCAAACATCAATAAATTCAGAAACTATCGAAAAATCATGAAAACTGTGCGGAAAAGTGTTAGAAAAAACCATTTATTTTAAAACTATTGATTTTTTTCAAGAATGCCGAATTTTCTAAAAAATGCCGAATTTTCTAAAAAATGCCGAATTTTTTTCAAAAATGCCGAATTTTTTCAAAATGGCCGGAACTTCTCGAAAAACATTTCATTTCCGTTTTCAAATACTTTTAATGTTGTTTATTTTATATTGAAATGTGGAAAGGCTGTACGGAAAAGGTTGTTGTCGCATGCGAACATGTCTGAAAACAGACCCATTTTCATGTTGAACTTTCATTGAGTTATCCAATGGAACCAATGATTGGAAATCATGCAATTTCGTGAGCACAAATTTGGAGGTTGCTCTGATTCCAGGAATTCGAAGTTATACCCTCATTCGTACTGGAGCTTCAATGTCATATGCTTGTGCTGGCTTTTAAGGTTTAATTGATTAACGTGTTGTAGTTATTATAAAATTAGATCATGGACTCCCTTAAGATTAAACACCAAGAAATTGCAATAGAATAATGACATAGGTGCATGTGCCTCCAACAATCTGAACGAGGAAAAGAAATACCCAATTATTTTAATGGAAACAATTATGAATGAATAATTAAAACTGATTATTATCATTCAACTCACAGAGAATGCAAGGGTGTTATCGATCGTTATGAGATCGAGAAGTTCAAACGAAATGTTTTGCTGAATCACTTGCAACATCAAATTATCGAACTTGAAACAAAAGAAAAAGCAAAATGTTCTTTGATATTTTGATTGCAATTAAATAGATAATTAAATTCTCACCAAACGCTTTATTTTCGAGTCAGTTGAATCAATCGACAATTCAATCAGTTTCGTTCTCACAATCGCAATCTGCTCATACAAAAAGTTCGACATCTTACAAATCATGAATATTTAATGACAAAAAAAAATGTATACGGACCTGATTACGGACTCTACCACAGTTTATCGTTATGAATAAAATATTTAACGCAGTCATTGTTATCCAAACCGAACTGAACAAAATTGATGCTATTTCTGATGGACTATTTTCAATAACTGATCCAATTATCCAAAAAACGTTGAATGTTAACAGGAAAAGTTCATTTAATAAGCCAATTGGCAATGACCAATATGTCAAATTGTTGATAATAATCGAACATTCAAAAATTAGGCAATAAATTTCCTTCAACAAAATCACATCGCATTTATCGATTGTATTTTTCCGGAATCTGGCTGGTGTTGAAAACCATCGATTTACTGAAATATTTCCCTTTGTCTCCAAATCATCTGTAAATCGATCGAAAGCTTCGATATTTCGGAACAGCAATGATATAAACGCAATTGCTTGAATGTAGCTCAGCACACTCACAACAAACGGAAACAAATAAACAATTAAGAAAAATTGACCTCTTTGGTCTCCATCGTTTAAAAACAAAAAGCATTCCAGGGCAAGTAAAAAGAATATTTCAAAACATCCAAAAATCTGAAAATTGCGGAACATTCGCTTAATAATATCGTATTTTAATCGGACATTTGCAGTCGTGTTGAATAATTTTTCAAGTCGCCGAAACGAATTCATGAGTTTGATGTGATGATGACGTTTTGAATAATTCTCAACTAAAGCACAAAATGCATGTAAATTGATTGTGGCCAACATCACATTATAAATAATGGGAGAAGACTGATCCTGAGTATCATAAACGATAAAACTTCCATTAAATATTATGGGAATTGCTGTGGTAATTGTGATCAAAATTATGAAAATGAATGTTATACATCCGAGTGATGGATTTGTTTCCCATTTGTCAAGCGATGTAGAGTACGAAAATGCAGCCAAACCACAAAATTGACAAATTCCTGTCAATGTTGAAATGCACTCAAACAACGCAGCCATATTCAGTTACTTCGGAGGCGAAATATCAACTTATTTCGGATGCAAAAAAACTGGATCGGTTTGAATCAAACATTTTCAGCCATTCCGTGACTATAAAAAGGGAAAAAATAACTATCGCAATGTTGTGATACACATAGACAATATATTGGATAATCGTTTGATATAACTCGTTAACACGAACAACAATCTGAAGGTGACATCAATTACATAAATTGATTTTTTCAATTGCTTGCTTGCTTTGCCGTGCTTTCAGGGATTTGGAACATAGATTGTTATTTGTAATTGTTGGGTTCTGATGTTGAATTGTTGTTTGACGTGTTATAAGTATTTGGTCTAATTTGGTTGTAAATTCAACTAGGCACCAAAAAATTGTAATAAAATGATGACATAGGTGCACGTGGCTCCAACAATCTGTATAAGAGAAAAAAAATATCAATGATCTCAACGGCAGCACTCAAAATCTATTTATTCTTTCGCTACGGCATCATAGATGGCATTACCAGATTGATGATGCACTCGACCTGCCTCAATAAATAATTGAAATTGATTATTATTCAACTTACAGAGAATGCGAGCGTGTTATCGATTGTCATGAAATCGAATAGTTTAAATGAAATACTCTGCTGAATGACTTGCAACATCAAATTATCAAACTTGCAACAAAAGAAATATAATAAATGTCCTTTAATATTTTGATTATAGTTAATAGATAATCGAATTCTTACCAAGCGTTTTAATTGTGGTTCAGTTGAATTGATCGGCACTTTGATCAGTTTCATTCTCACAATCGCAATCTGCTTATACAAAAAGATGGAAATCCTACAAATAATTATGAATATTTGATGAAAAAACATAATGCATACGGACCTGATTACGGACTCTACCACAGTTTATCGTTATAAATAAAATATTTAACGAAGTCATTGTTATCCAAACCAAACCGAACACAGTGAATGCTGTTCTAAATAGATTATTTTCAATTATTGATCCAATAATCCAAAATACGTTGAATGTTAAGAGGAAAAGTTCATTTAATAAGCCAATTGGCAATGACCAATATGTCAAATTGTTGATAATAATTGAACATTCGAATATTAAGCAGTAAATTTGCTTCAATAAAATTAGATCGCACTTTTTGACTGTATTTTTCCGGAATCTGGCCGGTGTTGCGAACCATCGATTTACTGAAACGTTTCCCTTTATCTCCAAATCATCTGTGAATCGATCGAAAGCTTCGATATTTCGGAACAGCAATGATATATACGCAATTGCTTGAATGTAGCTCAGCACACTCACGACGAACGGAACCAAATAAATAATTATTAAAAATTGACCTCTTTGGTCTCTATCGTTTGAAGACAAAAAGCATTCCAGGGCAAACAAAAATAATATTTCAAAACATCCAAAAATCTGAAAATTTCGGAACATTCGCTTAATAATATCGTATTTTAATCGGATATTCGCAGTCGTGTTGAATAATTTCTCAAGATTCTGAAATAAATTCATGAGTTTAATGTGATGAAGACGTTTTGAATAATTCTCAACTAAAGCACAAAATGCATGTAAATTGATTGTGGCCAACATCACATTATAAATAATGGGAGAAGACTGATCCTGACTATCATAAACGATAAAACTTTCATTAAATATTATGGGAATCGCTGTGGTAATTGTGATCAAAATTATGAAAATGAATGTTATACATCCAAGCGATCGATTTGTTTCCCATTTGTCAAGCGATGTAGAGTACGAAAATGCAGCCAAACCACAAAATTGACAAATTCCCGTGATTGTCGAAATGCTCGCTGACAAAGTCATCATTTGAATCGTTTGAATATAAAATGTCAACTGAATCAATAATACATTTCCGAAAATCTCGTGACTGGAAGATATAGAGATAAGACCATCTGAAATCATTGTGATGGCATGATTTTTGATATAATTTAATATTTTTATTTGGTAAAATGTTAATTATTATGATTTAAAAGTTATAAATTGGACGGATTTCATAATTGGTGACTAACAAATAGGGAATGGTGATGCGGCTCCAACAAACTGCGAATGAAGCTATCACGAAATTATATCACGCAACGAACTATGCTTCTGAAAACTGCACTAAAATGATGACACATGCGAATGTGGTTTCAATAACCTAACGAAATGAATCAATGAAAAGAGCAATGCCGATTTCTGCCTTTTTTTAAAACCGCATAGAAACTAGCGCCATCTATCCAATGCTATTCTTATAGAGCTGTCAAAAAAAGGCGAAATTTCATATAAGCCTCCGGCATTGCTCTTTATATATTCGTAATAAATAACGAATTCGAGCTCAAATTTCAATTCCCGGCAAATGCAAAGATTGTTATCAATCGTAAAGAAAGAGCAATGCCGGAGGCTTATATGAAATTCTGCCTTTTTTGACAACTCCATAAGAATAGCATTGAAAAGATGGCGCTACTTTCTATGCGGTTTAAAAAAAAGGCAGAAACCGGCATTGCTCTATAGGAGTTTGAATGAAACTTTTTGCATTCGGAAAAGAGCTAAATGGAAATGAAACAAGTTCGTTGCAACAACAAAAAAAAAACATCAATGTTGTTGCTCACCAATCGCTTTAGTTTCGGATTTGATGAATCAATCGGCATGCCAATCAGTTTTGTTCGTTCTTTTGTAATCTAATCGAGGAAATTAATGAAATTTATCATAGTTCATTATTAAACTATTCAATGCTCAGAACTCAGAACACTTATGTAATGTGACAATGCAATTCATGCGAAAGCGAACTTATTTGTTGGAACTCTAGTGCGAATGCGAATTTTCGCGAAAGACATTTCCGACGGCATTGTGCCCTTTATTTTAATAAAAAATGTAATTTTTTTTGGTTTATATTTCTTAAAAATATCGTCCAAAATATCGTCGATACACGATACTCGATACTCGATACATATCTCAAAAAGTAACGAGTTCAATCCGATACAAATTACAGCGATATGTATCGCATGTATCGTATACTGTCGGACTCTGATTTTGGGTACCCAATTTAGGTTTTGGGTATCCATTTCGGATTTTGGGTATCAAAAATAGATTTTAGGTATCCATTTTATGTAAATGGGTACCCCTAAAATCAGCATTTGGGTGGAAAATTTAACCATATATTTTTATTCGAATAAAGCGAATAATGATGATCAGACAATCACAAATTCATAGAAATATCCCTAAGCTTACGTATGCTGGCACAGCAATATCGCATATGCTGGCATGCGTTCACTTGCGTCCAACCGCAAGCGTATACATATACATGTATTAAGTTATAAAGTATAAGAAGAAACTAACAAAAGAGAAGATATCAAAAAAGATGTATCAAGTTTCATTTCATTATCCAAAATAAAATAATTTTCTTTCCTTTTCGTTAGATTCATAATAAGAATTTGGTTTTTAATTTGTATTGAGTTCCGTAATTTTCTCTTTTGTTCGTTTTCTTATACTTTGTAACTTAATACAAGTATATGCACACGCTTGCGGTTGGACGCAAGTGAACGCATACCAGCATATGCGATAATGCTATGCCAGCATACGCAAGCATAGGGATATTTCTATGAATTTGTGATTGTCTGATGATGATATGACACAGTAACAGTAAATGATTGCTGTTCACGATACACTGTCAAAAAAAACTCGACGGTTACATCATGTGCTTACGTGACTAGTGACAATCAGTATCATCAATTTTCTCAGCGATTTCATTTTTTATGCACCACAAGGTGCACTACTGCGTTTGGTGTTTTTTTCTTCTTTTCTTCTTCTTCTTCTCATTTTTCAACTATTTTCCTGAATTGCAATCGATCTGAAAATTTGGATATACGTAGATTTTGGGCGGGAATAGTGTTTAGTAAAATTGCGTAAGCACCAGCTGTAATCCAAAGAGTCCACATTTTGGTTTTAGTGGTTTTTTTTTGGGATTTTTGAGATTTTATAGATTTTTAAACAAGAATTTCTGGGATTTTTGCAGGCAGGATTGAAATTATGATAAATTTCTATAATGCTTCGTAGTTGGAAAGCCACCAGCTGTGCACCAAAGAGTTCAATTTCAGGTTTTAGTGCTTTTTTTATGAATTTTTTTAAGATTTTATCAATAAGGCCTGATGAAAAGAATGGGAATTTCTATTTATAATTTCTAAGCCACCAGATGTGCTCCACGGAGTCTAAATCGTGGTTTCAGTGGGTTTTTAGGGATTTTTTTGATGTCCGATAGCATTTTATCAGGAATTTCTGGGAATTCATCAAGCCTGATGGAAATTATGAGAATTTTTAATGACACTTCTTGAAATTTGAACCACCAGCTGTGCAAGGAGCCCAAATTTTAGTTAGAATTGATTGGAAACAAAAAGTTTTTGATAAAAACCTTGAGTTTGGTAAGATATGTGGTGCATATTTTTGAATTCTGCTTGTCTAGGAACTCGAGATGGTTTTTTTGAGTTTAATGGATTCCTAGAATTGATGATGATCGTTTTTTGGTGTATTTTTCGAATGCATTTATTTTATTTTAACATTTTCGTCATTTACATATTTGGTCTCAATTCGACAGCCATGAAAATGTAGGTGGGGATCCTGAATTATCATGCTTCTCATTGATTTTTCCATGGATAATTCCTTCTAGATAATCGTAATTTGGGAAATCGTTTGATTCATCATCTGAATCAGCATCTGAATCATCATCTGAACCATCATCTGAAGCATCATCTGATTGATTCGGATCATCGTCAACAAATATTTCTTCACCAAACTCTAGCATAATCGTTTTAAGTCCTCCATCCAATCCGTGTTCCCGAAGCTCACGCTTAGTGGCACTCCAGTTTTCTGAATTAAATGTTATGCCATAATGATTTGTAATCATAGACAAAAAATCCATCCAATCCTTGCGCGTCAGCTCAAACTTTTCCTTAGCCTCCATTTCACGGCTCACTTTGAAATCTGTGCGTATATTATCATGGTTAGATTCAATTTTTTCATTGGGAATATTAAAATTCGTTGGGAGCTTACCCGTCAAAAAACTTCCATTCAAACCAAACATTATGCTGTTGGAGTCAACGTCGCCATGGCATATTCCATTGGTATGCATTTGCCTTGTTTGAATAACCTACATGAATGCAACAATTAAAATATGTTTAAATTTTCGAATAAATCATAAAAACTTACGAAATTTCTGAATAAAATCATCATATCCAATGAATTAATTTCTTCTTCGTCCAGAATATCTTCAAGGGTTCGACGAAGCTTTGTCATAGCTGTCACTTGATATGAATTCCATGCACCATAATAATAAACATTTGGAATTCCGATTTCTTCTATTTTTGGATTTTCATATGCATTCAATTTTTTAAATATTTTAATTTCATCCTGAGCGAATTTGATATGTTCTATTGGGACAAATTTGATTGCTACCGGATGACCACTCTCTTTTAATTGCCCTGAAATGGAAATGAAAATCATTTAAAATTTTGAATTTTAAGTGATATTAATTTGCTTTTAGTAAACCTGCATAAACGAATCCGACCCCTTCGTTTCTCATAAAACCAGCTCTACTAAACTTTAAGAAGTTTTTCACGATCGTCATTTTTGTCCTGGCGTATTCATCTAGTTGTGTTTTGTGGTCCGAAAACGGAGTTTTCTTACCGCAATTCTATCAAAATGATGGACATTTAAGAATATTTTTGGCAACACAAAAATCATCTAATGTCTAACATTTCAAATGAACACAATACTTACAATATACGGCAAAGTGATGAATAGAAAAATTAAAAATTTCAATTCCATCGTCGATTATTTGGACTTGAAAACAAAAATTATGATGAGCTTTTGCATGAATTTTTAGGATAAAACCCAAAGTAAAACACACATCAAATTCACTACATCCATACACCAATTCACATCATACACCACTGTTACACCAATATCCATCAACATTCACAACATCTGTATTCATTTGGCGTGAATGTTAGTACAACGGCGCCACGCAGCAGTATTTGATGTGAATTGAATCGACTTTTGAAAACCGGATTTTTAAATACCTGTCGCGAACCAAAGCAGAATAAACAGCAACAAAATCTGACAACAACATGAAACATGAAAGCTTCACACAATTTTTATTTGTTTCGATTTTTTGAAAAATTATTTAAACTCCTTTTTATATATTTGATATTTTTTTCACTGCGTACGCTTTCTAACGATTTCCATTCTAAATCTAATTGTACTGAAAACTGTTCCAATATCATTCGCCAAATTTATTCGAAACTAGTTGTACATCATCGTACACCAATTCACATCACATACTAATGCGTGGCACCTTCACACCAATATTCAAATCAAATAAATACCGATGGTATGGATGTTGATGTATATTGTGAATTTGATGTGTGTTTTTCTTTGGGTATTGGTGAAACTGCTTGGTACATATACGATATTTTGTCTGGTGCCAGAAATTTTAACAGATGGTTCAGTATGAAAAGAATTGGAATTTTTTTTTTAGTTTATTTTTTTCGGAGGTCGATAAGTAAAGCGTTTTTAAAAAAATAATGAGATTCAACTAACGAGTTCGAACTAACGATTGGGAAAATATATTCAATGTATAATGTAGTAGTTCTGTTTTGAAAGAGGCAATTTATTTCTCAATAAGAAAACTTTTTTATCATAAACAACCATCGGTTTCGCTAAACCAACTTTATTTTAGACGAATATTTGGTTTCAAGTTCGAGAATTATATAATAACTGAGATGACGAGTGAAGATCTGCATATTGTATTCAAAATGTTTACATTCATTTTTTGCTATACTATAGAGGTGAATTCAGTGCGAATCGAATTCTACTTAGTCGTTATCGTCCCAAATAGGGGCCTATAGCTCACGAGGCATGTTTATTCTGTTCTTCGGGTAAAATTGTTTTCCTGTCCCACCGATTTTTTGCTTCAAAAAAAAGAAAGAAACCATTACGCTCAACTCGTATATATCTGAAAAAGGAAAAGTACTCTGCTGATTAGATAGCCATGTTGCTGGTTGCCACTGAAGGTGCCTTGAAAATTAACTGGAAATCAACATAAATTTTTCTTTTCTTCTTTTATCAGCGATTTTTGGTAGTGTGGGGTACCAATGGATTAAATAAATTGATCTTTTGTGGTTTCGTCCTAGAATCTCGAGAGGGATTTTTAAAGTTTGGTGGGTTACCATAATTGATAACGATCATTTTTTGTGTTTTTTGAATGCCTTTATTATATTACATAACATTTTCGTTATTTACATATTTGGTCTTAATTCGACAGCCATGAGAATTAAGGAGGAGATCCCGAATTACCAGGCGACTTATTGATTTCAATATCGATAATTTCTTCTAGATAATTGTATTTCGGAAAATCTTTTGATGATGAATCTGATTCGTCATCTGAATCATCATCTGAATCATCTTCTGAAAATGCTTCATCACCAAACTCTTCTATAACCGTTTTTAATCCTTCATTCAATTCGTTTCGCCGAAGCCTATCCTTAATGGCAATCCAGTTTAACTGATAAAATCCATGATGCTTTGCAATCATAATTAAAAAATCTTTCCAATCTCGGCGCGTCAGCTCAAACTTCTCCTTGTCTTTCATTATACGGCCATTTTTGAAATCTAAGCGTATATTATAAAATAAATATCATTGTTAGATTCTATTTTTTCATTGGGAATTATAAGATTCGTTGAGAGCTCACCTGTTATAAAACTTTGATTTGAACGGAGCATTATGCATTTAAAATCAACGTTGCCATGGCTTATTCCAAGACCATGCATATGCCTTGTTTGAATAACCTACATGAATGGAACAATCAAAATAATTTTAAAATTTCGCATTTTAAATTTTCCATTTTAAATCTTCAAATAAACTCACGAAATTTTTTAATAAAATCAACATATCCAATGGACTAATATTTTTTGATGTCCGAATATCATCAAGGCTCTGGTAAAGCTTTGTTCTAGCTATCAAGGTGTATGATTCCCATTCACAATGATAATAAACATTTGGGAATCCTTTTTCTTCTATTTGGAAATTATTATATGCTTTCAATTTTTTAAATATTCTCAATTCCTCCTTGGCGAATTGGATATGTTTATTTGGGACGAATTCGATTGCTACCGGATGACCACTCCCTTCTAATTGCCCTGAAATGGAAATGAAAATCATTTAAAATTTCGAAATTTAATAGATATAAATTGCGTTTAGTAAACCTGCATAAAAGAATCCAGAATATCTCTCGTACAGAAAACCATTTTTATTTAATCTTAAGATGTTATTCACGATCATCGTTCCTTCATTAGTGTAGTTTTTTATTTTTGCCACGTCATCAGCATACCTACACGGAGTTTTCACTCCGTAAATCTATCAAAATAATGGACGATGGATGAATATTTTTGGAAATTCAAAATTCATTTAATGTCTAACATTTCGAATGAACACTCAACACAATACATACAATATACGGCAAAAAGATGAACCGAAAAATTAAAAACTTCAATTCCATCGTCGATTATTATTATTTAGACTTGAAAACAAAAACTATGATGAACTATTCAATTATTAGATTCACTTCATCCATACACCAATTCACATCACGCACTGCTCCGTGGCACCTTCACATCAATATTCACACCAAATGAATACAGATGTAGTGAATTTGATGTGTGTTTTTCTTTGTGACACTGCTTGGTAGTTTGCATACACGATATTTTGTCGGGTGCCAGGAATTTGAGAAATATGTCTGTTTTGAGAATTCAGCTATGTATTTATTTAGAATATGAATATGAACGTGTTACACCAACGCAGAGTTATCGAAAAAATACATTTGAATTGAATTTGAAATTTTAATTTGAAACTTATTGATGATATCAAGGACAGAAAGTGAACTTATTCTTCGTGAATACAGTCAAATATCCGAAAGTATTATTTGTTCAGCTGTCGATTCGAACAAAGCGAATAATGATGATGTGTATGATGATATGATGATATGATACTACAACAATGAATGATTGCTGTTCACATTACACTGCCAAAAACTCGAAATTAACGCTCAATGTATGATTTAAAAAAAATCTATTTTTTACGAAGAATGTACATATTAAATGGATGGATTATGAATTGCAAAAATATTTACATGTAATAGCGGCAGCGTAAATTTCAAATTATTATTGGAAATAAAATTGCTGATTATTATTATTTTTTTTTTTTTGGACTTGCACATTTTCTCAAAAGATTGATTGGGGGATGTTGCTTTGCATAGTTTGATGACAATCGGTGACTGCGATAAAAACAATGATCAAACCGAGATAAAAATCGGTCTTAAATGCAAAACTGCTTATTTTTCAAAATTTGCGGTACGAGAGCTACTTTTTGCTAGGTCTAACGAGCATTGCCGCTATGGAAAATCGCAGTACCAATAATATCAATTTCAAACATTAGTTTTAAAGCTATGACACGAGATCTGGGTAAAATGAGGCAGCATACCACTGAAAACGTTCATCTGCCGTGTATACGCAACTAATGCATTTCGGCCGCTCATATTTGAGCTCATTGCATTATATTCGTTGCCCAACACAATGATACTAACAACCTTTGAAGGAAAATTGTATCCATGTCGGATTTTAACTGGTAAATTCATTGTTAATGGAAAGATCTCAATGTAGTTCAGGCTGTAATTTGAAATCAGATAAATGCAGAAATTATTTTGGAACATGAGAAACACATTTCCGAAATTGAGGTGCCTGATCACGCCTCAAATAATAGCAATCGTGATGAGTGATGTTCGTGACTTTATTTACAACAAAGATGGGCAATCAGTGGGTGCATTCGATGATTCGTAAAAGTTTTAATTGAAGAAAATTATTTGTTGGTCGCATTTATAGCGAAATTGTGTAAAATTATTATTTATCATTATTTATAAGTGAAGGTCGAACAAATGTCTGAAATTCAAATATAGAATTGCACTAATATGACAATGTACGTGGCTGTGGCCCCAATGATCTGAAATTAAACGATCACCATCATAATTATTTATCAATGTGTACAATGGCGGAATACAAAATTTTACCGAAAATGCCAATGTATTATCGATGCTCAAAACTCCAAAGAGATGGAATGCAATATTCTGTTGGGCCAATTGCAATTGCAAATAATCAAACTAGAAAATATTAACGAATTTAATGAATAACTGATAAATGTCAGTGATGATTGACTCTCACCGATCTTTTCATTTTCAAATTTGTATCATCAATTGAAATTCGCATTAAATCCAATAGCACATCGTCAACCTGAAAATAAAATTTAAAAAAAAAAAGAAAAATTTATCAGACACCCATAAACTCTAGATCACTGATTTTATTAATTATTTATTGCGCTAATGATCGGGAAATTGGCTCACCGCACTATTTGTGATTTCGCAATTGATTGTTGTGAACAAAACTGCTTTTAAAGTGAACAAAGTCCACAAAAAAATGAACAAAAACTCTTCGATTGGCGTCAAAAAATCATCAAGCAGAAATACAACAAACCAAAATGTATTAAAAATCAAAATAAAAAAATCATTAAGAAATCCAAATGGGGTCGACCAATAGCCAATGTCATTTACAATAACCGAACATTCCCAAATTAATCGATGCATTTTTTGAACCCGGAAAATATCAAATTCATTAAATTGACGTGGCAAATGATTGGCGCGGCAGCTTTGAACTTTGATTATTGCTCGCATAGCAAATAGTTTTCTTTTGGGCATTTCGTTAATTTTTACCATTTTCTGAGAATATTCGGATAGCATTAGAACGTTCTGGCGAACGAGCAAAATATAAGTCATAATTTGTAACTGGTTTAATCGAGTGAATAAATATGGAAACGAATAAGCAATCCAAAAACTCAAATCAAATGAATCCCCTGAACGAATTTTTTCGATGATCTGAACTGTAAACAGTACAATCAATTCAACTATTAAAAGTATTATGAATTTATGACAAACATTTTTTATAAATCGACATCTAACACGATATTCAATGATAATATTTTCGAACATTCTTTCAAGTTCACAAAATGAATTCATTAGTTTTAAATGTTGCTCTTGTTTGACAGAACTTTCAAGCAAATTAACGAAAGCACACAGATTTATCATTATCAACCACAAAGCGATTGTTATAACGGCTGATTGGCCTTTGTCTCGACGAATGATTTTCTCTTGATAGACGCAAGTGATTATTGTTGATGTTATTATAAGGAAAATTAATAATTTATTCAAGAGTCCAAATGTTGGATTGAGTTGCCAATGACCAGTTGAATCGGAATATGAATATGCAAATAATCCACTGAACTGACACATTTTGATAATGCTTGAAATCGATTTTGTCAACGACATGCTACAATTTGAAGAATTCAAACAGATTAAACCGATTCGGAGAAGAGGTGATTCTTGATTGAGAAAATGGATTCGGGACGATGGCTGGGCTGGTATTTATATAATTTATGAATTTATTCAGTGATTGCAAATAATTACATATCAGAGTGGCAGGTGGCCGGTTACATTATGCGCTTACGTGACTAATGACAATCAGTGTCATCAATTTCCTCAGCGATTTTATTTTTTTCATTTCAATTTAAGTTTCGTGGGATGCATGCTACTTTTCGGATTGATTCCGCATCGAATGAAAAAATTCAAGGTGAAATTGTTTGTTGAATCAAATTCGTAAATGCGGCTGAAAAGTTCTCCTTAGCCGGTTGCATTTACGTTTTCTGTTGCGTTTGTGATGCCAGTGATATTCATGGTTCCATTGTCTGCATTTATATCTGGTAACGCTTTATTTGCGGTCAATGCAAATTGAATCAGGAAAATTAGATAGGTGACAATGGCGCCGGTTATCTGGTTGAAAAAAAATATCGTTTTCAATGACAACAAAAAGAAAATTTCAATTTGCACAGACTGCCGACAAAAACTCCTTACCATCAACAACAGGGAAAAGTCGACAGTAAAGAGTCCGAAGGCCGTAAATATTGTTTTTTGATGAATGCATTGCGATGAAAATAATTGGATCTGTAAATGATAAATAATGCAATAAGAAACTCAAATATATTTATAATAAATGGAATGCTTTTCACCACATCACACAATGATTCATCAAACTCCTCAATATCGATTTTATGTAAAATAGTTGGGGTTGCTGCGGCCTGAAATGAATATTGCCTACATGAATTTCTATCAAATATCAAAATTGAACCAAATTTACATACTGCGATCGTGGTCGAATGGCAGGCATAAGACACAAGTAATAAATTGGTGACATTACAAATACCCCAAAGAGCGCCAATAATGGCATCATCTTCGGAATTTCGAACCAAAAACATAGCAAAAATTAAGTATGCGTTCACCAAAAGCTTATGAAAATCACTAAGAATGCACAACGGCAACGACCACCAAAATATATCATTCACGCAAATCGACACATCATACAATTGTTGATAAATTGTTCGAAAATCTCGAACTTGTTTCGTTGTTATCAACGGATCCAAACCGAAATACTTGGATTTCATATCGAATGAATCGGATTCGATTCGATGAGCTTCTTGAATGGAACAAATATTCAACAGATATTCGTTAAGCAATTGATAGCGTTGGCACATTAAAGTTGCATAGTAAGCTAATCGCTGATATTGAAGACCACAAATAATGAATGGCACCGAATAAAATAACCAAAATATTTTGAATTTTTCTTGCCCTTTTACGTGTGCATAGACTAGGATCACTGTATCACAAATGCCAAACACCAACAACCATAAAATTGTTCCAATATTATAATGGAATTGTTGCTGTTTGTAATTGATTTTGACACGTAATTTATATTTTAAATTTAGATCAATCTGATTCATCATTTCCAGAATGGTGAATTGTGTTTGCCGGTTCAAAATAGCCTCCAAAACAATTACACAAGCAATGAATCTCATGAGACCCAATGTTATTGTTTCATCATATTGTGAATATAATTTCCCTTCATTGGACACGTAAAAATCTTGAGTGATTAGTCCGTGTAATAAAGCGACAATGTGAACCACCAATGAAGCCATTGAATAATAATGTAATTTACTGGTTTTGTTCAGATATTGTTTCTCACTGATTAAACCAAACGGAACCAAACTGAATATTTGCCAAAACCGAAATGGCAAAAGAATTGTTGCCAAAAACTTCATTTTCACTGATTTCGATCCGTTTGAATTGAACAATTCGATATCTAAATACTAAGTGAGCTCTGACTCAATGGCAATCGGATACTCGTTATCCATGGCATAGAAATCCTTTCAAATCAAATGAAAAAAAAAATCCAAAACAATTGTTGTCGTGACCGTTTAATGCATGAATGCAATAACTTAGTAACACATTTTCTGCTCATTTACCAATTGCACAATTTTGAAATTGATTTAAATTGTCGAGGCTATTATTATTTTGTGGGCGCAAAACATCCAATTAAAATGACACACATTTCCTATTTTCAATTATTATTATTAGTAATTTTAAAGCAAATGAATGTTCTATTCGAATGTATGAACTGATTTAGGACATGCAATATTTGATTATAATTTTTTTTCAAGAATTGTGTGTGCATTTCATGTCAAGGAATTCCCCCCCCCAAATACATCAAATGCAATTGCACCAACACCACCAAGTTGTTGCAAAACAGGACAATGAATATTGATGTGAATCAACCTTTGAAACCGAATTGTATGAGGACGATCAAGTATGTGGTCAATGCGCTGATTATCTAAAATTATTATTATCAGGATTAAAAATTGATTAAATTAATTTTTTATCGAAAATTGCAACAATAAAACATGTAAACATTTCGAAAAACATACCATCAAAAGTAGACTATGATCCAATGCAAAGAATCCTAAAACATCATATTGTGATTTCGAAAATATCATTCCAAAAGAAAAGCGTTGAATCTGCAAATGAATGCCAATTTTATATATTTAAACCAATGAATTTGTTTTATGGAGACTATTGATCAGCATGCCATGTTATTCATTTCAGGATCACGCATCTCTCGGTCAATATTGTGCAACAATCCGGCTAGATTTGTGGCCTTGAAAACGATATCAGAATGGGAGTTTTTCGTTACGTAAATTTGAAAAGCACTCACCTCTTCATTGGCTGAAAGACATGCATTCGCCAACAAAGCAAAATTGAATAAACTATGCACAACCCAAACAGTTCCGCTCATTATATCAATATTCACGCCCGTTTTTATTATTGAAAAAATCAAAAAGTATGCACTGCTCAATGTCGATTCAAAATCATTCATTAAATTAAAAAGCATTGACCATTTGAATATATTTCGCACAATACATCTCGCATCCGACAAATGGCTCTGGATTTCTTGGATATTTTTCAATTTATTCATAATCATGGCTGATTCAAAGTTCTTTTCTTTCCACGATTGCACTGAATTTATGTGCGTCAATTCAATTGACAGGCCAATCGATCCAATTTCATTGAATCGAATCTTATCGATGAATCCGTTTAACAATTTATATCGATCATGTATCAAATTGACATAGCTTATAATTTGATGATATCTCATCGAACCAATAAATATTGGAAATGATATTGAAGCAAACCAAATAGTGAATTGTATCGGTACATCCATGAAGAGCCAATCAAACATAAAACTTGCGAACAAAATTAAAAATAACAAAATTCGGATGATCAGTTTTCGGATATTGTTTTGCTTATGTTTTTCGTATTTGATATCGATGTGAAGTTTATTTATTAAAATTTCATCCGATTTGACAATTAATGTTAAAAATTTCATTTCGTCTTTTCGATGTAAACGCGATTCGATAACGGTTAAAATGGATAGAAAACGATTCAGTGTCAACGATACGGTTGATAGGCACATTAATACAAACGGTAAAGTTGTATCGAGATACAGTGCCGGATTGTAGAAACCGTGAAAAAGTACTATTAATTGAATTATAAATGATAAACTAGCGAGTTGATTGTGATGTGTATGCAGTTTTGGTGCGTAAGTTTTTCGCATTAACGTAAATTGACTCATCGACAAGGATTGCCAAATGAAAAATGCTGGAAATAACGTTTTAATTGCTCGATAATGCATTGTGGATGGAATTTTCTGTCGGAACTTTTTGTCGATAGAATTCGAAATTGACTGGAAGCATTCACGAAATGTTCTTCATTCAAAATTAAGTCTCATCCATGTTGTCGTCCGTTTTGAATTAACGGTTCGTGCTTTGAATCATTAAATTTGCGGCATGCTATTTGGCGATCAATTTACAGAGACGTTCAAGGTTTTTGCAGTTGAAATGATGTGGATATTATATGAAATATTTTATCGGGTCACACAATAGGCTTCATTGGACGAAACCAGAAAATAATATTCCATTGGCTCAAGCTTTAAATGAGAATTGTATAAGGACTCATAAATAAGTTGTTAATACGCTGATGATCTGTAAAATAGAAATCGAGATATTGAATGAATGCTGGATTGATTCTGCATCGAACGAAACAAATGGTATTCGGTCGGACTCAATAAACTCGACTTTATTTTGAATTATGTTTCGAATAAGATAAAAGTGTTGCTAAGATCCAATTTAAAAAAAAAAGAATTGTTTTCATTTGAATTTTATATCTCCCATCCAGTGGCGTAACTATGGAGGGGCTTTTGGGGATAAAAGAATAAAATAATT
>GL501436.1:497936-513876 GCA_000149185.1 Mayetiola destructor
TAATTTGTTATTGTAAAGAGCAATGCCGGTTTCTGCCTTTTTTCAAAACCGCATAGAAACTAGCGCCATCTTTCCAATGCTATTCTTATGGAGTTGTCAAAAAAAGGCGAAATTTCATATAAGCCTCCGGCATTGCTCTTTTAAATTATCATTTGTAAATTGTGAAATGCAAATAATTTTTGACGAGCATCGGCGAAAGACAAATATGAATTCGGCGCAGATCTTGGAACTCAACAATGACAAAATGTTCATAACAATTTTTTATGCATCAAATAGTGCATTACTACATTTGGCTTTTGTTTTGGCATTAGTTTGAAATTTAAGCCTACATTGTCGCATGTCAATATTTTTGCAATTCTTAATTCATCCATTTAAAATGTACATTATTCGTAAGGAACAGATTATTTGAAATCATACATTGAGCGTTAATTTCGAGTTTTTGGCAGGATATTTGAATGGCAATCATTCATTGTTGTAGTGTCATATCATCATATACATCATCATTATTCGCTTTCTGCGAATCGACAGTTGAACAAATAATACTTTCGGATATTTGACTGTATTCACATAGAAAACGTACACTTTCTGTCTTTGATATCTTCAATAAGTTTAAAACAAGGCCATGAAACTAATTATATGACATTTCGACAGCGCCAGTGTATCTGTGTACTTTAGATAGTGTGGCAGTCGGTCGAACTAACTGCTAGTGATAATCTGGTTTACTAGCTGTCACGGGTTCACCGACTTGGTTTAAAATTATAATTTCTAATTCATTCAAATATATTTTTTCGATACCCCTGTATTGACGTAACACGTTCAATTTTAGATGATTGTGATGACTCACAGAAATCAACCATCTTCTACAAAAATACATAGATATATTTTCAAAACAGACATGTTTCACACTTTCAAACGCAAATATCAGCAACACGACATTCGTGTGGTCTTTAATTTGAATTGTTATATTCGATTGGATTTGAATTTGTTAATTTGTTCAAAACATGTTCACGTTTTACTGTTCACTAACACAATTATAACAATAACAATTATTACCACGCGACAAATATAATTGCGTCGGTGAACAGTAAAACGTGAACATATTTTGAACAATTATACAAATTTAATACTGATATTTGCGTTTGATTGTGTGAAACATGTCTGTTTTGAAAATTTACCTATGTATTTTCTCAGGAAATTGCTGTTTTTGGTGAGTCATCATAATCATCTAGAATTCAACGTGTTACATTAATGCAGAGTCATCAAAAGAATATATTTGAATTGAATTCGAAATTATAATTTGTAGATTGTTGATGATACCAAGGACAGAAAGTGTAGGTGTATTTTCGACGTGAATACAGTCAAATATCCTAAATGTTCATAAGAATCTTCTGAGCCTCAAGTATCAATCGTTCAATTGCCCATTCGAATAAAGCAAATAATGATGATATGACGGCCGTCTCAAAATAGAACCAGAAAATTTACATGTAGTGGATTTAACATAGTCACATCATCATTATTCGCTTTGTTCGATTCGACAACTGAACAAATAATATTTGAGATTCAGAAGATACTCAAGAACATTTTGGATATTTGACTGTATTCACGTAGAAAACGTACACTTTTTGTCCTTGGTATCGTAAACAAGTATCAAATTCTATTTTCAAATTCAATTCAAATATATTTTATTCGATGTCTCTGTATTGATGTAACACGTTGAATTTTAGATAATTGTGATGACTCACAGAAATCAACCATCTTCTATAAAAATACATAGTAAAATTTCCAAAACAGACATGTTTCACACTTTCAAACGCAAATATCAGCAATACGACATTCGTGTGGTCTTTAATTAGAATTTTTAATATCCGAATGAAATTAAATTCGTATAATTATTTAAAATATGCTTACGTTTTACTGTTTCATACAAAATACTTCTATCTGATGTAAATTTGCCGTCTATACCAGAATGATAATTTGTTATTGTAAATTTTAAATTATCATTTGTAAGATGAAATGCGAATAATTGTTGACGTGCATATATATATACCCTATGGTCCATAGGGATTGCAAAAATATTGACATGCGACCACAAATAGGCTTCAACTATAAAGTTATTGTTGGAAATAAAATAGCTGATTATTTTTTGCTGGGCTTAGACATTTTCTCTAAAGATTGATGTTTTGGTGGGTAGGATTTCCGCATTAACGTTAATTGACTCATTGACAGGTACTGTCGAATGAAAAATGCTGAAAATAACGTTTTAATTGTTCGAACTTTTTGTCGAAGGAAATCGAAATGGACTGGAAGCATTCAGAGGATGTTCTTCATTTAAAATCAAGTCTCATTCATTTTGTCGCCCATTTTGAATCAACGGTTCGTGCTTTGAATCATTCAATTTGTGGCATGCTATTTGGCGATCAATTTACAGCGACGCCCAACGTTTTTGCAGTTTAAATGATGTGGAAATTATATTTTATTTTTTGAATAAAATGTTTTATCGGGTCACACAATAGGCTTCATTGGACGAAACTAGAAAATAATATTCCATTGGCTCAAGCTTTAAATGAGAATTGTATGAGGACCAATAAATACGTTGTTAATGCGCTGATGATCTGTAAAATTGAAATCAAGATATTGAGTGGATCGTGGATTGATAAACATTAACTTCCTTACCACGACCAGGAAACCATGATCCATTTTACAAAGCCCCAAAATAGTATATCGAGATTTGTAAAACATGGACTCAAAAGAAAAACAGCGAATCTATAAACCAAACAAGATAATAATATGTTGCAATCAGGCTTTTTCCCGATCCCGTGACAGGACGAGTAAACTCAAGTCTCCATACTCAAGTCTGTGTACTAAAGGAATGGACGGCCGTCCCAGCGAGCGTTGAACAGCATTCTCTAAGTCTCCAGACTTGAGTATGGAGACTTGAGTTCACTCGTCCTGTCACGGGATCGGGAAAAGGCCTGTTTGCAACAATAGCTATAGCCCTATAGAAATCGTGTATATATGGAGCTTTTGTTTCCTGGAGCCAAATGCTCCAAGGGGAGCGCTTCTAACACAAACACAGCGGTTATTTGTTTAACGCTCTAAAGTGCTGAATGTGAAATGATGGCTGAGTTTGTAGTTTGACGTTTTACTCAAATGAAAACAAAAGCGAAACCATTAATAGAAGCCAAAAGAAGATTCGCGAATGAAGAAACAGAATAACTTCAGCATCCATCATTTCAAATTCAGCACCTAAGTGTATTAAAACGTTTAACGCTGCACTGCGCTCTGTACTGGAGCGCTCCCCACTGAAGCCGCTTCTAGGACCGTTTTTTTACAAAAAATCCGTGAGGCGCGCTCCGTGCATGCGCGAATTCTAGCCCTGCTTACCAAATCATTTAATTCATCGGATTTTGCATCGAGATTAATATTATGCAATAAAGGCGAAAGTTTAGAAGCCTAAAAATGGATAACAATTTAAAAGAAAAAATATTTAAATTCAGTCGAATCATTTGAGCCTGTTACCTCTTCATTTGTCGAATGACAAGCCTGCGCTACGATAAATAAATTCAATGCATACAGAAATATCTTTGATATTCCGGGGATGGTGCGGCCGGTGATTCCTTTTTTTATTAACAAAAATATTGTGAAATATGATTCGGCTAGTAACGTATTGAATTCTGTGGCCAATGAAAAAATCATTGACCAATTGAAGAGTTTATGATTCAATCGTTTGGAATCCATTAAAAGCCGACTAATGCGCTGAATTTGCAATAATTTCTTTTTCAGAAAATTGTTTCTTTGAGAATTTTTTCCGATTCGACTGGAAATGTTCGAATAGTCAACGATGAGCATCGGACCGTTTTCACTTTCACTTTTATTGATTTTTTCAATGGATTTGTTGAGGAGCCGATATCGATCACGTATCAAATACATATAGCTCACAATTTGATGAGAACGTAAAAAATGAATAAATTGTGGAATTGTGATGAAGATCCAATATAATCGAGATTTTTTAATCGATATCACAGTAGATCCGGTCAATAAAAGCGATAAATTCACAAGAGCGAGTAAAACTATGCGAATGATGAGAAATCTGATATTTCCACGATTTTTCTCTCGATAATTCATATCAATCTGCAATTGTTTGATCATGATTTCATCAATTTTAGCGATTTTATTTAAAAAATCCATTTCTTTGGATCGTTTTATCCATGATTCGATAATGATAACCATTGAGAGAATACGATATAATTGTAAAGTTCCAACTCCAACAGCAATCAGAACGATCGGAGTGTTCAGATGAACGTAAAGTTCGATATTGTAAAAACCATAAAGGAATACAAATGATTGTATGAAGAGGGACACCGAAGCGATTAAATTATGAATTTTATGGTTTTTCGGAATGTATGATTTTTGAATTAGAGTAAATTGGCTCATCGACAATGTTTGCCAAATGAAAAATGCCGGGAAAAGAGTTTCAATTGCCCGATTTTTCATGATGAATGGAATCTAAACTTCCGTATCAAAGGATTTATTGTAACTGCACGGGCTTCTGGTCTGCATAATAAGAGAGGGGGAAAGATTATTGAACAGAAAAAAAAACCATCAGATAAGATCTCCGTTTCAAATGGACAAAGCTTGTACTTTATTTATTAATAATGAAATGTTTTGCGTTTCGAAGGATATGGAAAAATCGTGTTTTCAAAATTAATTATTGTGTAAATGTAGAATTTGAAGGTCACGCAATAGGTTTCATTGAACAAAATCGGAAAATGATATTCAACTTATTCAAGGCTTGAAACCAAATTGTATCAGGACAATTAGGTACGTTGCTATCGCGCTAATTATCTAAATAATTGCAGATAATAATTTTTTTCGTATAAAAAATGTAACGGAAAAATTTTAAAATTGAAACATACCATCAGTAGGAGTTTATGATCCAATTCAAAGAATCTGACAACGTCATATTGTGATTTTGAACATATTAATCGAATGGAAAACCGACGAATCTGTAAAGAAATTCAATTTAAAAACCCTGGAACGTATTACATTATCTCCTAAAATCGAACAAACCATGTTAGCCAAATCGATGTGCCGCATTTCGGGATCGATATTATGCAAAAGCCCCGCTAGTCTTGAGACTTCTCCATTGGCCGAACCACAAGCAATCGATATGAAGACGAAATTGAAAGAACAAAACACAATCGAAGCAATCGCACTAAAGAATTCATATTTGAATTCATACTTTATTGAAAAAAAAATCGTAAAGTATGCGCTTCCCAATGTCAATACAAAATCATTCATTAAATTAAAAATCATTGACCATTTGAATATATTTCGCACAATACATCTCGCATCCGACAAATGGCTCTGGATTTCTTGGATATTTTTCAATTTATTCATAATCATGGCTGATTCAAAGCTCTTTTCCTTCCACGATTGCACTGAATTTATGTGCGTCAATTCAATTGACAGGCCATTCGATCCAATTTCATTAAATCGAATGTTTTCGATGAATCCGTTTAACAATTTATATCGATCATGTATCAAATTGACATAGCTTATAATTTGATGATATCTCATCGAACCAATAAATATTGGAAATGATATTGAAGCAAACCAAATGGTGAATTGTATCGGTACGTCGAAGAAAAGCCAATTAATGATAACACTTGCGAACGAAATTAAAAATAACAAAAATCGGATGATCAGTTTTCGGATATTGTTTTGCTTTTGTTCTTTGTATTTGATATCGATGTAAAGTTTATTTATCAAAATTTCATCCGATTTAGCAATTAGTGTTAAAAATTTCATTCCGTCTTTTCGATGTAAACGCGATTCGATAACGGTTAAAATTGATGAGAAACGATAAAATGCAACTTGTGCGACAGACATAACAATCAAAATAAAGTTCAGTGTTAGGTCAGTGTACATTTCTGGATTGTAAAATCCATAAAAAAGTACTATTAATTGAATTGTAAGTGATGATCCAGCAAGAATATTGTGATTTTTATGCAGTTTTGGTGCGTACGAATTTCGTTTCAATGTAAATTGACTCATTGATAAGGTTTGCCAAATGAAAAATGCCGGAAAAAGGGTTTCAATTGCTCGATATTGCATGGTGAATGAAATGTTTTAAGATCTTGCATTCGCCGAACGCCGAATGAAACTGACTCAATGTATCGAATTTAAAATGTATAAACGTATCAATTTTGTCCAATTAATTAGAGAATTATCATACGAAGTTGAAGTTTTTGTCACACAAAATTGATTCGTGCTTTAATTTAGCAAATTGAATCGTGCTTTGCGTTGCACGCAATTTGGAGAGAAAAAAAATAACTTGGATCAACAAGTTTTTAATCAAAGTGTGCCATTATGCCACACAATTAACAAATATGTTGACACACTGTGGCTAAGAAGAAATTTTATTCAATAATTTCTCATTAAAATTAATTCAATTTATTTGTGAACATTTTGAGTCACGTTAATCCATATAACTAAAACAAAATAAACAAACAAAACATTTTAATTTAATTGAATTCATTATCGAATAGTTTTTGAAAATTAAAAGTAAAAAGTTTCGTGTCAAAGTTTCGCTTTCATGTTTTCGATGGCCAGTAATTTCTCAACATTTGGAAGCTTTAAAAAGAACTGTAATCAATGCTTTTCAACTTGGAAAGTTATAAATCAGATGAAAATCGTTTTGTAATGAGAAAATCCAATAAAATGTGTTCGCATCAATGAATCGAATTCACCAATTTATGTCTTGCGATGATAAACATTGCAAATAATGTTTGCATTGGATTCGATCAATAATTGAAATGTTTGTTAAACATATCGAAATTGAAATTAACGCAAAGTAAATATTTATTCTCACACCGTTGATTCAATCTATCGGATGGATGTCATTTATTGCTGTGGTTTTAAATCGCAAGCCCATTTAAATCAAAGTGTATTGCAGTACAACAATATAAGAACCAAGTGAAATATGTTTTGTGCACAAATGCCACCAAATTTTGTATGCCTATGGGTGTATCTATGGCCGCCATGTCTAAACATTTTGGTTGATGCGGTTTCAGATGACTAAATTTGCGTAACACATGGATATTGTCAATTTGGAATATTTGTATTAAACGGGGGGCGGACAATGATTATTTGATAGTGTCATGACGATGCCGATACTATCATTATCATTGCAGACGAGTTTTTTCCTCTCATCATTTCGAATTATCGCGTGAATAAATCTCCAAACCCACAGGACAAACATTTTTATTCCATATGCAAAAATAGAAGCCAAACCAAAGGCAAATGCAAATGAGTGTGTGTAAATTGTTTGGTAGACATTCAGGCGTATTTGTTTGAATGATACATTCGAATAAACAGTAAATAACACATCATTTTGCATTTGGATTGCACAATAAATAAAGTCAAAAGCCACAAAATCAATTAACATGTGCGATGGATCGAAAGGTAAATCGAAAAACATTGTTTTCCAGTGTCTATGGTGGTGCTTTGCAATGCATTGATGGCATTTGTGACAATGTGCGTAAGTTTTGAACCAATGCATTCATAAGTTTTCAGCGGCCGCTCTTTGATACATTCGATACAATGTAATTTGATAGGATTGAAGTGGCTTGGCAAATACATAACTTCGATATGGTTTCATTTTATAGCAAGACAGCAACATATTTTTTAAAGTCTATCAAAATAATAATGTGCAATCCATATCGTATCGAAGCCATCTCTAAAACCATTATTGCTTTGCCTTCAATTGCATTGCAAAATTCATCGTCCTTTTTCATGAAACAAAGCGGGCACAGTAATAAATATATTCTAGCAACTGGGATACTTGAGGCTGTTTTTTTTCAAGTTTCATGCAGTTTGCATTCTTTTTGTTTTCGACTTCCTAAAGGCACTTGAGCACGATCAAATTCATATTTACGCAAAACAGGTGGTACCAATGCATTTTTAGCCCACAGATGAAAAGTCAAGACAAAAAAAAACAGACAATTGATTTCAGTTTTAAACTGCTTTCTACATTTTATATAACGACGGTTGTTTATTTCCCTTGGATTTCTTCATCTCTTGAGTTTGTGAGAAGAGGAATTAAGCGGACGTTTTTGCTGAACGTACGTTGTCAAAGGCCTCGAAGACGATGAGTCAACCAAGTGGCTTTGAAGATGGATGTGGTAATTAGCTTAAAAATGCATAAAAATATGCTTTACGCCTGAATATAATGCTAATCGTGGTTGCAATTAACCACTGTAATGTACAGGGGGCTCTTTGCGAAGAAATTCCCGTTTTTTTCTTCTTTTCCTTCTGTTCTGCCGTTCGGCTGAAACCGGTGGAATTTATGAATAAGTCACGGTTCCGTTCATTTGCAAACATTGTCAAAGGGGAAAACTCTGAACCAAAAATGAAGAAAGAAAAAAAAACGAAAATTGAAGCAGCAAGAAGAAAAAAAAACGATGCAAAACTACAATGCATCGCAATGCAACATAGTTTATCTGATTTTCAGTATAATGTAAGCTAAAAATGAATCCACACTGTGCAATGGTGTAATTATACAATATGTATAAAGTACGTTTTTGATTATGCGCTTGTCGATGGAAAATTGAAAACAAGTTCCTTCTTACCATTTCGTTCATTTTGAATGTAAAATGTGGCATTTGATATTTTGAGCGATTCCGTTGCATGCCCTGCAACCTTTTCGTGCATAGAATTACTCACGCATTGCATGCACAAACACACTTCCGGTTTGAGACCGAAAAGAAAATATTTAAAAAAATATTAGCATTTGATTCATGTCTTTGAATGATGAGTCAATTTTGCGTAGCTCAACATTCAGCCACTTTGACAAGCCATTCATTTTCAATGAATATTTTTCTCCCTTACAATTCATTCGCAAGTAAGTAACCATTCAAGTTTGATGTTGGCATCCATTCCAGTACATGCATGTAAATTGTAGCATTTCTGCCGATTTGAAGCTTTCGTCAACATCAACTTGAAATTGGAAATTCATAAGAATTTGTTTGAATAGTCCTCGAATGAATTCTTCTGAAGTAAGTGGAACTTTCTTCTTGTTGCGCAAAGCAAATATTTACAAATGCTGAAGCATGCCGAGGTTCCTTTAATTAGCTACCTATTTCTACCGATTCTTGTTGAGAGAATTCAAATCTTCACTCAATAAAATTGAAACGATTCCATATGCCATACGTATAACGATATAATTCAATTAATATTATTTTCTTATTTTACTCGTTCTCATTCAAGTTAATTTAATTAATTGTGGCTATTCAATGTTTCCTTGGTGGTCTTTGATGTTCCAAAGCATTTTCAGAAATTATTTATTTTAATTGAACGTCCTTTACTGAGCAAACAACCATTTGTGCCATTTACCAAAGAGTTTTCGTCTCCCAATATCAAATTGAAAGAAAAAAAATTGTTCCATCTTATTTTATCAACATCGAAATCAATCGAGATATTTCGTTTTCATTGAGTTTTTATTTACAAATTGCTTCATCAATCACAACAAATTGAATTTTTTCCTTGGACAACAAGACATGTACAATGTCCATGCCAAACACTTTTTATCCATCAATCAATCTCAATCTCAGTCTTAGTCTCTGCTTTCGTTTCAGTTTCATTTTAGCAAATTATTCTTTTTCAATAGGATATTATCCATTCCAGGCAGCCAAAAAAAAAAAAAACGAACAATTTATTTAAATGATAACAATAATTCACAAGAAATCTGATTAGCTGCATTCGTCTTTATATTGACCTTATCAACAGTGTTCATTTATGTAGTTTGTTTTTGTTCCAAATAAATTATTCTCATTCAAAGTAAAAGTGGACAAATAAAACTATGAATGTTTCGCCGGCAATTTTTCTTCCAGATATATTACTTGATTCAAGATTGGCAAATCAGCTCGATTCGGTGACAGGCGAAAACAACTTTCTGTCTCCGATACAAATTAATTGTCTACAATGCAGCAGGGGAGGCAAAGGTCTTTGACTAACTAAGCTAGCCAATTATTTTATAACTTTATATAGTTTCATGTTCAATTGATGTTCCATGTGTCTTGAGCCGGTCTAGTCATTGAAAATTTTCCCACTGAAATACAAAATCGATTCATTTGAAGTGTTGGCTAATTTCAGAGAGGGCTAGTTGATTTGGTGCTATTGAATCCGCCAGGGACTCAAATGAATCGGGACTGAATCTATAGTTATCACTTGATGCAAACACATTTTCACTGTGAATTATTTATTCATCATGCAACCAATTTGGAATCGAAGGGAAAAAGAATAATAATAATGCGCCCGTGAAAATTCGTTTATTGATTGAATGAGCGATTATTTAAAGAGCTCCTGCAAATTGTTATTATTTATATCAATTGCTTCGTATTTCGGGATTAGAAAAAAAAATCACTTGGGAAATAGTGTGCATTGGACCCCATTAAAAGTGTTTCATAACAAGTCAATTTGATGTTTCCTTGACTAATGATTGATTCAAATTGGATTTGATTTTGCCAAAAACATTTCAAAGTGCCGTTGTTGACAATTTTGGACAATAACAGATGTGATTTAGCTGAATCGCCACTCCGACACGCTAAACAAGCTAGGTTTGAGTCGAATTGTGTTGTCAGCTATTTTTTCAGCTATGGGTCCGACGGCCGACGGGAAAGAAAATGACGAATATTAAAGATTTATTTGTGCGTTAAATGTGATCTGTATGCAAATGTTCTGTGTCTGCTTCAAACGATTAAATCTCATCTTTTAACATTTGCATAGTTAAAAATTGTTCGGCTGTCAATAGTTATAACTTGTGATGGTTTGAAAATGTTATTATGTAAGTAGACGGTCGTTATAGACCCAATTGCACATCGCAATATTTTTATGATAATGTGTCTGGCACTTTTCGCTAACATGTTTCGCGACAGCCGCGACTCATTCATTTATTCACAATTCACATCACACTGTTGTTTCAATGTTGCTGTTTTTTTTTTTGCCTTTTTACTCCTCTTTGTTCCCCCTTTTGCATCGATTTGTGTATATTTCAGCCACTCAAACACATCGGTATTGTAAAATATACCGTGTTGTAGCGTTAGACCAAACCAAATCAAACCAAAATCGCGAAAGTCATTTTCTTTTGCATGACAGGGTTTTCGAATCGTTATTTAATCCATTTTCCAGTCCCATCGGATCAGACATGATCCGAGAACAGACACATAACACCATTTGATGAAAGATTCATTTTTAGTCAAATGAAATGATTTTGAATTATTATGGTTGACAATAATTGCTTGGCATAGCTACAGCTAAAGTTGAAGCATTTCAAATGAAAAATGTTCTTTTGATTATAATTTTGTTTCAACAATTGACGATAGACAAATTGATCGATTGCGCAAGCAATTTGCAATACATAAAGTTTAACTGGATTTGGTCATGAATTTTAAATGAATGAATTTCATGCGCATTTCATTGCACATTCGATGATTTAATGGAAGTGAGTGAAAGAAAAGGGTCTTTTCACTATAAAATATATATTCCATACAAGGGTGATAAATAAAGACAAATGAAAAACAAAATCACTTTCAAAAGTAAATTTTACATTAGCCGAAACGGAAGAGAAAAATGAACAACTCGGCATGACACAGACCACACAGACTTTGTCATCAACGGATCGAAATTGAAAAGTGAATATTTGAGGAAATACTATACAAACCAATTACTTATGGGTACATTGCAAAGCAATGCGCCAACATCAATTTCAGACCAAATTACATCAATAAATAAGATTCGATTGAATGTGAAGACTGCAGACTGAAGACCGAAGACCATTGAGTGTTCAGAGAGTGTTTGATAGCGTGTTTGTGTGTACATATTTGTAGTGGCCGTCGATTGTGGTGATGTATCGACAATAGAGACGCATTATAGGCAAAAACGTGGATAAATTAATTAAATTTCTCTCACACATCTTCGTTACATGAATCCAATCAATTTAGCTCCACATTATTATTTGCTTGCCGTGCAGTTTTGATTACGGTTCCACTTTGTTGCCGAATCGGAATGGATTTTCACTTAATATCGAGACATTTTGTTCCCCTCTCGTATTGGCACCAGAAAATACACTACATACAACAATACAATCCAAATGGAAACGTGTGTTTGGTATGTTCAGTGTGCGTTGATAGAATTTCGAAGGCAATGTGAATGTTGAATTTTCACAATCAAAATTGCAATTCTCTTAACGAACACCAATGAACCATACCGATCGATTCAAGTGACAATGTTATAAGAGCTGAAGAACGAGCAACAAAAGTAACATTCCATACGAACCAGACCACGAACAAAACATTCAACACGCACAAATTGCATACAATTCTTCAATTTTCTTTATGCCATTGCAGGTCCATTTTGAGGTGAATGTCGTTGGATGAAAACCGGACGATTTGTTCATTTCAATGGTTGTAAACGATTTGAGCCATTCCAGCATTGGAGCGTAACGAAGTGAAATTAGTTATTTGTCAATTGATCCATCTTTTGTTTTTCTCTTTTTTTTCGATTTTCTCAATTCATTGAAATTGTTTGACTTTATTTCAATTCAATTGAACGTGAAAATGGAAGGGAAATCGAAGGAAAGCCAAAGCAAATATTTTTCTTATTGGGATCAATGTTGGTGGATAAAGAGCCCTCAACGAATTTCATGTACTGAATTTAATTCAAATAAATTGCGATTGAAAATGAAAATGAATGGACGCCAGTGATTATGCTAGAAGAATCGAATTACTTGAAGGGGCAAGTTGAATTGTCAGGCATTAACTTCGAACCAATCATGCGTTGAGCATAATGAGAAATAGAAATGCAACAAGGCGACGAACAATTAGAATCGGCTACATTTCAATTTCGAACATTTAGAAGAAGATGTTATCTCATACTCTAGCATGCCCATTGCGTGTCTCAACAAATTCACGTTCAAAATTCCAATTAGGATAATTTAAGCACGAATTGAGTTTTTTGTCTATGCCTAGTGAAAGCTGGCGTTTGAGGTTCAATAAGAAGAAAGTCCTCAAAACTTGATTTCTTCATCCATCGTGATTCGAGGTAAATTCCCTTCTTGAAAGGGCCGAATACTCTCAACAATACTGTGCACAGAAAAATTCTCGAAACCGGCGATTCGAATGTCAATTCCCTCTGGAAAACTTGCCTATTGCGTCCAACATTCGACTTCTATGCGTATGATTACAACGATTTCATTATTGTTTACATTTGATACGGAGATATTGTATGTTACAATCGATGAATAGACAAAAGGTAGACTTTGGTTGCATCGAATTGTCCAAATTGTCTGTTGCTGAAACGGGAATTGATCTGATTGTTTTTTTCCGGTAAAATTTACCGAAATTGACCGTATTCGATGATATTTCAAATATTTTCCATGTTAATACCACTTGTCTATGGTTCGGATATGGAAAATGGAAATACACCGACGGTCCATTATCCATTTAACATTGAATATGCACCGTATCATTCAATATCCGATTGTGGATTTGTTGACGGCGTAAAGTTTCCATTTGTTATCAAGTGTCTGGCTTTGTTTGTGCATTGAATTTTCGAATGGCAATGGAAATTTTACGACATAATGATAATATGTATAAAAGACCCATCTGCTTCACATTCTGCGCTCTTCACATTTGATTCTACTCTCGATAATGAAATACTTTCGTGTGTTTCGTAAATTCAATCCAAACATGCATTAAATGCGCCACCGAGGTACGCATTCACTATAATGACTAGTGGCTGGTCCGTTCATTATTTTGCTGACTATTTGAGTGTATAGTGTTGTTATCACCGTTATTGTGTTGCTTCATTATCCATCGAATTCATTGAATAAATGATACATTTCATGAATATCAATTTCAAATTCGATTCGGATGGTTTTTAGAACAGTGCTTTCATTCCGAATTGCTATGCGCCAATCTTGCGCTCATTTTGCCACATATCATTTGCCACAGCAACAAATGAAAATCATTTAGTTTTCTCTTTGGATGCATGCATCAGCGAAAATAATTTAAAATCTTCTAAGCAATTGGAACATTTTCTGAATGCAATTCTAATAATGTTTACATTTCATTTAGAAATGAAGAATTCATTGGTACGCAATGATATCTGTGACTGATAAACAAATTCCCCTTTTGTCACAATTCTTTTGATCTTCGTCCCATTAACAGTTTCTTTTCAAATCAATGACATGTTTTTCCAAACAAACAAATGTAGAATACTGTCATTTAATTTTATATCATATCTACTTTGTGGTTTGCAAATGGTGCACTTTTGCCCTCGATTAATTTACTCGCATAAAATCCACAAAGTAATGTCAACCAATTTGCGTTCAATGGATCTACTTGATTTGTCTTATTTATGATGATAATGACCATTTATCAACGATTGATTGCATTCGACTTTTTGGTTAATCACAATACAATTCAGCAAATGTCATCAAAGATGAGAATCAATCTCAGTTCATTATATGTTTTCAATGTGGATGGTTAATTGGTTTTTCGAGAGGACGAAATAAGAAAAGGTTGGATTAACGAAACTTTTATGAAGCCGGTACATTGGATAATATCCAATGGATATGAAGCTTTCATTAGAGTACTAATATATACAATTTCCATAAATATCGGGTTCATGTCTGCAGCTATTTATTTTCGTCACATTTACGAAAGATGGCGCTGTGAGCTTCATCAAGAACATCAAATATTCTCCCAAATCCAAAATTCATTGTTTATTTGCATGCATTTTTATAGAAAAAAAAAAGTCAAAAATTAAGTCAACGAAAACAAAGAAAATCCAATGAATTCGTTTAACTAAATGGACAACTGAATACCATGGTGTGCTAATTACAATTACTTTATTGATAATTCAATAGAAACAAGCGATATGGCTTCTTTTGCATATGCTCATATCCGCATTTCACGTGCCCTGTTAAGGATTGTGATGATTACAGTTCAAGTTACATTTTTATTACCTCGATCAAATTTTTTTATTATCCAGCCGATATTAAAAATGGAAAGATTAACATTAACTTAATTTATACCCTGATTGTAAATGTATTTTTTTTTCTTTTACTTATTATTTTAAGCTGCTCTTTATTGATTTTTTCTACAATGTTTATTCTGTTTTATTATGTTCTGAAATTTTAATTTTTTTTTTCGTGAATAGAAACGATTTTTTATGACAAGAATTATATAGGGGATATAATAATAATAATTCCGGTTAGAAAGCCGGATTCAAAATTTATTACAAGTACTTGATCATAAATATGCAGTTGCAGATCGGTATAAAAAGCCAATAGCTTCGTCTTTTCATATAAAACCCCTTCGTCCTGCAATAAAAATAGTCCAAATGGATTCAAGTAAAAAGTTTGCATTTGATTGTGAAGACAATAAACAATTTCAATTTCCCTAACTGTCTGGGCGCGTTAGATGGGAAACATGTGACTATCAGAAAACCCAAATAAAAGTGGCAGTGATTACTACAATAACAAGGGACATTGTAGTATTGTCCTCATGGCATTAGCCGATGCCAATTATAATTTCATTTATGTTAACATCGGCGCTAAAGGATCAGCTTCAGATGGCGGTGTATTTAACGCTTGCAAATTAAATGAAAAACTGCAGAACAATGAATTGAATATTCCACATGATCGTGAATTATTGAACCGAGAAAAAAAAAATCCATTTCTAATCGTAGCTGATGACGCATTTCCATTACAAATTCATATTATGAAGCCATATGCAAAACGAGATTTGAGTATGCCGGAAAGAGTTTATAATTATCGGTTAGCACGGGCCAGACGAATTATTGAAAATGCTTTCGGTACTCTCATAGAATTCGATCGGCGTTCACATTGAAAGTAGTAGTAAAACATTGTTTTACC